>APFE031267066.1:6351-16454 GCA_000404065.3 Pinus taeda | reverse complement strand
TTGTTGGTTCTATGGTTTTTCTTGAAGAATTGAACAATGGAGGTAATTTTCACCATGCTATACAAACTTCTCTCTCTCTCTCTCTCTCTCTCTCTCTCTCTTTGTGGAGGATTGTTGGTTCTATGGTTTTTCTTGAAGAATTGAACAATGGAGGTAATTCTCACCATGCTATACAAACTTAGAAGCGAGGGAGGAGAGTTATCAAATCATGAAGTGTTGGAATATTAGTAGTAGTTGGAGATGATATTTGAGTGGAAAAATGTTTCATAAAGTGCCATGGTTATTCCATTGGATAGTATGTCACAATAGGTATGATAAATAAATTTATTAAACTCTGAAATCTATACTATGAGGGTTAATTTTTCCTTATATTTCTAGAATTAACAAGTGATTGTTTACTACTTATGTTTGAAAAATATAAACATGAATAAAATAGAAGAAAATTAAAACAATCACTCAAAAAATCATAATAACACAATATATGACCTAGGAATCCTTTCGAGAGAAAAATAAATAAGAAGGTGAGGCTGCTATGCTCTCTCTTTCTATGAATGTAATGGATGCAAGTACAAATAAATGAGACCTATGGCCCATCGGAAACTATACAAGACAAACCCTATCTATTTTCTCTCTCTATTTATTCTCAGCTACTTTTCTCATCTATGGAACAAAATGAATTCCAATATAATGGAATCCCTTTTCCTCTTAGTGGACTATTTATAACACAACCTGATAGCCTACTAGTGTTTAAATTTGGCTCCTTCAACTCCTAACAAGAAAAACCCTTCAAGATCCTTATTCATCGTGTTCACATGGATCTCCCTTTTTTATGAGTAATGGGGTGGATGTGGCATCCTCCCGAATCATGGTAGTTAAAATAATAAGGTCAACTTTTGGGTGGTATAACTTTTGCATACATAATTTTAGGTCTTTTGTATGTCGTTGGAAAGATATATGAGTTTAGAATATCTAGGGGTTATGGTGTAAATGAGAGATTTTAGATCATAAAAAACACTATGAAATTCCTCAATCTACCTTTAGAAGTTTAAAAAGCTTAATTCACAAAACTAGGGCCTATAGGTAAAAATGGTCCTCTAAGCTAATTCCTCTAATTTTTCCACTCTAAAATAATGAGGAATGAAAAATAATATAATGATCTAGTCCAGATCATACCTCCTTATTTTGGGAGGATTTTGGTCACTAAAATATTTTACTAATTGAGGTGAGGATACATTTCCTCTACATTCTCACTAGACTACAATTTATCCTTGCTTGGAAGCTATCCCTTTAACCCAAACTACCAATAGTCATGTTGACCCTATCTTGTAGTTCTAGAACTCTTATGAAAAATTGTATCCTCTTTAACACAACTTGAGAATTTGTTTCTAAATCCTCTATATAAAGTATGATATATTCCTACTTTTGATTGATATGGATTGTATCATTATACTCTTTTTAATCTCTTTATGATTTTAGAAACAAAAAATTGGAAGAATAAGCTCAGAGGACCACTTTTATTGATGGTCCCAATTTGGCGAATTGGGGTTTGAAACCTTCTAGAAGTAGTTCGAGAAATGAAATGATTTTTTTGGGGGGTGAAAAATTTCCACTTAATTATTGCACCCCCTAATGGTATTCTACACAGATACCTTTTCAATGATGCATGAATTGCCTCAATTTGAGTCCATATGCAAAAGTTATTCCACCCAAAAGTTGACCTTCTTGTTTTAACCACCATGATTCAAGAGGATTCTATTTGAGCCCCCTTATTCATAGAAATGTGTTGTACCACCTGATCATGATGAATAATACAGTAGAAGATTTGATATTGTAAGTATAGTTAAGAGTTGAAGGCATACAACTTAAGTACTGGTAGATTATTGGGTTGTGTTTTATCTGGTCCACTAGGAGGAAAAGGGGTTCCATTATATTAGAGTGCATTTCGTCCCATATATGAGAATTGTAACCAAGAGTGGATAGAGAGACAAAAAATAGAGAGGGTTTGTGTACTATGTCATGCCATAGGCCACAAGCCTTATAGATTTTTACTTGCATCCATTTCCATTTAGAGAAAAAGAGAGCAAAGAAACCTCACCTTGCAGCTGGCTTTTCTCTCGATAGGGTTTCTTAGATCATATCCTATGTTATTATGGTTGTGAGTGATTATATTTTTTCATTATATAATTTTCTTTTTCTCTGTATATTCCATGCATGAAAATAAAAAATTAATGAATCTATAAATTGAATGAGAAACTAACCCTGATAGGGTAGGATCTAGATTTTCAAATATATTTTAGTAGATCTGTTGTGAAAAATTTTCTATTGGAATATCCAAAATATCTTACAAATCATTTTATATCATAACAAGTGTCTTTGGGTATTTATTCAATGTTTCAAAGGAGCTAGATCAAATCAAGCACAAAGTTGCAAAACCCCAACAATGGTTGATGAGTCTATTAATAATACTCAAGATCCCACAGAGTAGAGGTTTGTGTAGCTGGAAGCACAAGCCACAAATATAAATGGTAATGTGAGCACCTTATGGAGACTCAGACTAATAATATCAATATATTCATAGAATATGGAGGTTATAATGTAGAGGTTAGATCAAAGGGGAGATTGAGGGATCAAGAAGAACTAGAGAGGGAGCCTAAGAAAAAAGGTAAAATGGAACAACTCAGTTCAAGTGTCATGAACCATCATGGTCCCTATTTACTATGGAAGTGACGGTAAAGAAAAAGTCATATACTGCTAATATTGAATATTTAAAGTTAAATCACTAGTTTTAGTAGTTAAAAGTTTATTTTAGTGTTCAACGCATAAAGGAAGAGCATAAGATTTCAATTGCATTTCTAAAATTTGAGTGCCATGTCCTAACATGGTGGGAAATCCACATCAAAACTATGATAATGGAAGGAGATCCTATAGTGACTAAGTGGTAGGGTTTCCAAACTCTCATAAAGTCATAGTTCCACCATATCGGGTATGTAGAGGACCATAGATCTAGTAGCATTTCTTTAGGAAGAGATAGGGGCAGAATGTACAAGAGTACAACACCAATTTTAGGAAGGGTGGAAATAGTTCTATGTATGTCCCCAAAGAACCCAAACATACTCCACAAGTATCTAGGAGATCTACATAGACATATGTGGAAGGGAGTGATGTTGATCAAAATCAAAACATTGGATGAGGCTTGTCTATAGGCACAATACCTAGATAACATAGGCTAGAATAAAGGGAAATCAAGTGGGTCAAAGTAGAACAAGCACTAGGAAGATTCCAAGGAGGGGAAGAAGAAGTGGAATGGGGAAAAAGATAAACATATAGTAGCCACAACACACCAGTTCAAAGATCCCAACAACTATTGAAACCAATGTAATATTGATAGTCATATAGATGAGAAGTGATGGAAGTTGCACCCAGAACTCAAGTTGAAGAACCAAAGGAAAGATGTTTCAAAGAAAATGTTGATCATGTTGGTAGTTGTTATCATTGATTTCAAGTCCAGTCATTGATGTCAAGTGATGCTAGGTTCAGGGGTAGTTTGTTGCACTTGTTGGTGCCTTCATGCAAGAATTGTATACTTTTATTTATGTATTGGTTATTTCTATTAACAATGTGCTAAGTATATGATGCCTTGGTCATTGGTGTGTAGCCTATCCTTGAAGGAATATTTTCTGTAGGTGATTTTCTTAAAATCACTTGAAAATTTCTTGGTTGGGTAGCCCACTCCATGACCTTTTCAAAGGTATAGACACTTGATCTAACTCCTAAGGTATGAGAATACATATTCAATTGAATATCAGTCAAGGCTTTAGTTGGTCATGGTTAAAGTGCGGGCACTTCCTCAATGAATCAACAACAAATGATAGAATGAAAGCTTAAGAGGAATAGAAATGAGCAGAAAGTGGAGAAGTGGTAAGTCTATGGTCCTGGATCTTGAGCACAGAGAGATGGTATAAAGCACCCAAGTTCTTATCATACCTCATGATCCTTTCAATGTGCAAAAAATAAAAATGGGTGGCAAGTGATGGGAAAAAGTAAATAGGGCAGAAAGGCCCCCAACCACAACCTCTAATCACAAGGTGGTTATCCTAGGCACCAACATGCTTATGACACTGCCAGGACTGAACAATGTGCACACAAATAACAAAGTACTAAGGTGGCAAGCCTTGGCATGAATTTTGAGGTGTTAGGTGGGAGGTCAATGACATGGCCTAGTGATATGATGACACATGACAATGATGTGTAGAGGATGACATGTGGCACTCTGTTTCCATGACACACGGTAGGTGTATTTGGCCTTTTTGGGTAGACAAGTGTACCTTTTATAAGTGACCTGTGGTAGTCACATGCCACGACATGTGGCGGTGATGATGATGTGGTAGTACACATGATAGGCACATGTCAATAGAAGATACACGATAGGCTCTAAATGGGTCATGTAAAAAGAAACATGGAAAAAAATGATGAGATGATGTGGCAGGACCTCAAGATCTAAGCTAAGGGTTGGTTCTTCAAAGGTTCAGTGTTAAATATTTTTGGTGATTTTTGTTTTTTTATGAGGGTGGGGCCATCGACCATTACTCATTACCTAATGATAATGGGAACACACGTTGTGAATGAGAATGAGTGGGAGAATTGAAAATGATGAGGAATTAGACAAACATTTTCTCAATAAAGTGAAACATTGCCATATGATGGTCCTGTTTATTGGCCACCGACCAGATAAAGGAATGCAAGATATGTGAATGATATCCAATGGTAAGTGGTGATTAATGAATAATAGGGCAGTCATCATAATCCTTGGTTGTAGGTGCTATATGGCAAACCACAAGGCGATTATCGACCATCTGAGATTGGAGCATAAAGGGTGTAGACAAAGTTCGATGAGTGGAGAAGCAGCAGGTTGATGTATAAGAAACTATTGTTCATGACCCTTGGTTGTGTTGGGGTAAGGAGTAAGTGATTAATGGAGAAGCGTTGTAAATAAGTTTAGGCTTAGGAAATTGGTTTCAAGCCTACAATCACATGCAGTTGAATTGAGTTAATCCTCTTAGTTCAAGGGCTACAAAACTAGAGGTTTGCACACTTTGTTAATATTTATGACTCTTATGAGGAGTTAATACATGGAGCTAACAACACTGTATTATTGAATGGGAAACTAATCCATAGTCTTGATTGATAATCATACGATGAGAGAAGTAGTGATACCAACACCTGAGATCTGAAAATTGTGCGGAAGGGAGCCCATGTTATTGATACAGTCAAACAACTTGTGATGTTTATACATTCAAACATGATTTCCATGGGTAAAACCCTAGGCTTATGCCCATGGAAACTGAAGGGGAAATTCTATAAATTACGAAGAGAATGACATAAACTAGTTGGATGCTTTGATGAAAAATTAAGACTAAGGAAGAAAGAGTGATGGTGGTATAAAAGTTGGGTGGTAAGGTAAGTTAACAGAAAAAATTGAACCCCTATGTGAGATGTAGAATCTATGAGTATGAGTTCCCTGTGTTCAATAAAGTGAGCTTCTGTGTAAAACATAAAAATTTGTAAAAAGTAGTGAGAGGGTGAGTAGAAGGATTTTAGAGATGAGAGTAGTTCTAAGTGTTGATGACAATGTCTATATTTTTGTAGATAATCTAGTTAACTGAGAATCAAAGCCCTGGAAGTTTGAAGTTTATATTGAGAAGAATGAGCCTAAGGCTCTGAGTTTGAAAATGAATGAAACAGGTATTTTCTAGGAAAAACATGTTGGTGCTTACATATTAGGGAGTGGGTGCTTCCTTTAGGTTGGTACCTATAAATATCAAGGGGTTGGTTCCTCTAGTAGGTTGGTGCCCACAAATTGTGGGAGTAAGTGCTTCTAGCAAGTGGGTTCTTGAAAATAATGGGATGGGTGTCTCATTTTGGTTAGTGCTATTCAATTAATGTAACAATAGATTGGAACTTTCATTTTCATAAAGAAAAACAAAATTTGTGTTTTTCTCCCTTAATGGGTTTCTACATAAATATGTGTGTCACATTGGATTTGTTTGCTTGATTTATGGTGTTGTGGTGTAAATGATTAGTGATAACATAAATAATCTTAAATATTACTTAAATTTACATAATACTGATTCACTTTCCCTCTTAGTATTATCATGGTTTCTAACAATTAGTATTAGAGTTGGATCCTTCAATAGTATTCTAGAAAATTGAAGATAGATTTGAGACATTGGCTAACCAGGATGGAAATTCCATAAAAAAAGCTCCCATGTTTACTAGAACAAATAATTTTTTTTGGAAGGAACGAATGAGAACCTACATAATTTCTATTGGTGTAGATGTTTGGGACATAGTACAAAGTGGCTATAAAAATCCAGATGCATTGGTTAGAAAGATGATAAGTTAGATTTCACTAACAATTCTAAATAAATGAAATCATTCCTAAGTGGTTTTCCTAAATATGATTTGGTTAAAGTCATGCACAACAAAGCAACCAAAGATATATCAGATAATATGTTGAGTTGTTATGAAGGTGACAAAAAGGTGAAGAAATCCAAGATCCAAGGCTTAAAAATGTAGTTTGAATCTTTAAAAATGAAAGAGGATGAGGACATAGCGAAATTCTTTCTTCGAGTGAACAAAATAGTTAACACCATAAGATGACTTGATGAAACTATGGATGACTTCTTTATAGATCAAAATGTGTTGAGATCTCTTCCAACTATATTCAATGCCACAGTATTAGCCATTTAGGAGACACAATATCTCAAAACATTCACGTTGGATTGGTTGTATGGGACACTGATACCCTATTAAATGAAAATTTCAAAGGGGAAATCTACATCAAGGGAAGTTTCCTTCAAAGTTGATAGGAAGAGCAAAGAAGATATAGGAGAACATAGTTGTGCAATTGATGAAGAAGAGGCAAAACTTGTCAAAATATTGAAGAGAGGATATGTAAAGTATAAAGGTAAGTTACCGTTAAAATACTTTAATTGTGGAAGAGTAGGTCATTATGCATCCAAATTTCCATACAAATAAGAAAAGAACGAACATGATCATAAAGATAATAATGAATATAGGAAAGTACTGAAGCAAAAAAAGTTTAAAAACAATATCTTCTATATTCAAGAAGACATCAATTCCTAAGAAGATGAGGAATTATCTGATGAAGAAAGAACAAAATAAACAACTAAGGATTTTATGTTCTAGCCTTAGAAACTCTATATGAAGGGAAAAATGAGTTTTATGAAGAAAAGGCTGAAGTAGACCTAGAGGGAACTAATCAATGCCTTAACCAAATCCAAACTCTAGAAAAATAATAAGAAATAGAAGGAGATTCTTGCAGTATTTGAAGAGGAAAAGGATGAATTTGAAGATTCATCAATTCTTTTCTTGAAAGTAAAATTGGAAGAAGCAAATAAAATAGAAGACACCCTATTACAACAACTAAAATGAAAAGGGAAAGGAGTGTGAAAGATGAGAAGAAGAAATAGCCTCTCTTAGAAAGAAATTAAAGAAAAACAAGACTCAACTAAACAAGAAATTAAATTTCATTAAAGGATCCAACAAGATAGATCAAATTCGGATTAGTTAAATATACCCTCTCAGAGAAAATAGTTTTGGGTATGAAGGAGAATCAAGCATCAAGAAAAGAATAAGTAGATCAAAACCTCAAAGGTAGTTTGCTCCCAAGTACCAAAATATTTTCAATGATTATTACTTTTCATGTACAAATTTTGGACACAAAGTTGTAGATTGTAGAGAATATATTGGAAACAATTAGATAATAAATAAAATAAATGAATCCTACTAGTCAAATAGAGACAACATATTTGTAAATTCAAATAGAAATAATCACATAGGAAGTGTCATTTTTGGAAATGAGTCCCCAAAAAACACCAAGGGCAAAGGAATGGTGAGCTTAGACAAAGGAAAATGTAAAGCTCATAATATTCTCTTTATAGATGAACTCAAGAAAAATCCATTAAAGCGTAGGCCAAATGTGTGACCAAGGGTATGATGTTACCTTTCATTCCAAAGGTTGTGAGATAAAGTATGAAAACATGTGGAAGTTAATAAAAGCAATTGTAAGAACCTCAAGTAATGTGTACATATTCAAGGAAGAAAATGAGAATTTTTATTTGGGGAAGCTTGAAGAGAGCTAGTTGCAGCACAGAAGACTAGGACATTTGAATTTAAGCCATAACTCATAAAAAATGGAGCTATAAGGGACTTACAAAAAATTTCTAGGCTAAGCAACACAAATATCTATAAATCATGACAAATTTGCAAGAAATTATGAGTGCCTTTCAAGGCCAAAGAAAATTCATCAACCAGACCACTATTCCTATTTCATACAAACTTATGTGTGTTTTCAAAAACTGATACTCCAAGTGGTGAGATAAACTTCATGCTAATTAATGATTATTATGCCAGGATTATGTGGGTTTCATTTCAAAAGGAGAAGCCTGAAGCACTTGAGAAGTTCAAAATTTTTAAAGCCATGGTTGAGAACCAAACTGATTGCAAATTAAAGTTTGAAAGATTAGAAATGGGTGGGGAGTTCACTTCAAATGAGTTTTACAACTTTTGTGAAGAACATGGCTTAAGAAGAGAGTTCACTATTGCTAAAACCCCACAAACAAATGGTGTAGCTAAAAGATAAGAAACATTATTACAACAATTGGTAAGAGAAATGATAGATGAAATAAATCTGCCAAAAAATGTCTATGATGAAGTTATTCAAACAAAAATCCATATTTTAGATAAATTTCACTTTAAACCAAATAGTGACAACATTCCCTATGAGTTGTTGTATAGAAAACTGACCACAATAAAAAATTTCAAAGTCTTTGGTAGCAAGTGCCACATCAATAATATTGATGACAATTTGGGTAAGTTTGACGCAAGGAATGATGAAGGAATACTTTTAGGATATTTTTCTAAGAGAAAGTGCTATAGATGTTACAATAAAAGGTTTGAAAATAATTGGCTACATTTATGTAAAGGTGGATGAGGTGTTACCCATTAAAAGCCAATATCCAAGATTTATCAGTCCACCTAATCAGACTAGCATAGAAGATGCATTAGATTAGCTTGAAAAATCAAGAGACGATGAAGAAGAGTAGGAAGAATTATCTCACCCAAGTGTTGGAAACATTTGAGCACTACTAAGAGGGTAGGGGGTGAGGGGGTGAATCAATAGTGTGTCTTATTATCAATTTTTACCACTTTAAAATTCTCTACTGAATCATGCACCATTAACTAACAACATATCATATCATCACATGAATATAAGCAATATAAGAAGCTAAATAAAAAATCATGGGAGAAACAATACACAACAAAATCATCAAACAAAACCACAAACACCATATGCACAAGAGACACAATATATCTGGTGGAAAACCCTTCAATGGGAAAAAAACCACCCTTTTTGTTGTTGCACTTCTCTAATTCTTCTATTAAGAAATTATAGTCTTTTACACAGATTGTTGACTACGAACAATAAGGATACCTCATATACAATCAACTGACTCCCATCAGCCTAGATACTTGATTCTACGGATCAGCTCAGAAGAGTATATTCTCACACGGATCTACAGACTAACATTCGTTGAAAGCCACCACTATCAATCGATCCTCGACTAACTCCGTTTGGATTGAGAAATTACTCCTTTCACTAAAACTTTACAATCAATGCTCCACACCAATGAAGTCACTGCTCCTCTACTCTGTGTGGACCTAATTTCATATATTTTCATAATGGATCCCAAGACCTTCTACCCAACTTGATTTGGCTCTGCAATACAAACTCTACCTGCAAGACAATCTCATCACATCAAATCAAATCAAATCAAATCAAATCATGACAAATGTATGCTCTCCACTCTACCAAAATAGTGGCCACAATCCATCCAACAATTACTAAACAATGACATCACCAACAACTAAAACAAATCTCATACACAACCATAATAACAAACCCTCAATGTAAAATATAATTGTTGCATACTAAAATTAGCAACATACAACACAATGGCTATGTGCCAAATTTGTTGGGTTATGTTATTCTTTCCATGACTAGCCCACGTAGTGAATGG
>APFE031267065.1:0-15913 GCA_000404065.3 Pinus taeda | reverse complement strand
CATGATCATGATCACGCATAGGTGGGAGACCTTTGGGAGTCTCAAATACCTTGGAATGATTTTCCAGGACTTTTTGGAGATCTGGAGAAACATATGATTCCGATGTGGAAACATCTAGTGAACATAATTGTGCAATTACACCTCCTTTCTCCTTTTTTAGAAGCTTTGTCATAACATTAGAGCTTATTATCTTTCCTGGTTTCCTTGCAATACCCCTTAATTCAACTTCATTTCCTTTCGTAGAAAATTTGATGAAAAGTTCTTGAAAATTAAAAGCTATTGTACCCAGGGATTGTAGCCATTTGACTCCTAGTACAACATCAACACCTCCCATTGGAATGGAAAGAATTGGGCTAGTCAATACATATTCTCCCATGGATAGCCTAATATTATGGCACTTTCCAGAGCAATTTATAGTTCTTCCATTTGCAATCATCACTTGACACTCTGGTGTTGGATATAGGAAGCAATTCAATTCTTTTGCTACCTTACAATGAATAAAATTATGGGTGATTCCTGAATCAATCAACACTATTACCTTTTTCTTCTTGATTTTTCCTTCTATCTTGATGGTTTGAGGAGTGGTAATTCCAGCCAATGCATTACAAGATATTGTTAGATTCATTTCTTCTTTATCTAGGCTTTGTTCTTGGAGTATATCCTCTTCTTTCGACCTTTCTTGCTTCTTTTCTTCTTCCTCTTCACAATCTATGTAGAATAATTTCTTCTCAGCACACTTATGACCTTTAGTGTATTTGTTATCACAACTGTAACAAAGCCCTTTTGCTCTTCCTTCTTCCAATTGTTGTGGTGTCAACCTTATAGGTTGTGGAAGACTAGGGGCAACAACACTTCCGTCTTTATAGTTGTGAGTGGTATGCTTCTTTGTTACCATAATTTTGCTTTCCATTTTTCTTGCTAACTTGAATGCCTTCTCTAATGAATCAGGTTCCCAAAGGCGAACATCATGTTGGATATTATCCTTGAAAGACCCTATGAACACATCAATCCTATGCTCCTCTGGAATATCTTTTACCCTTATGTTCAATTTTTGGAACTCCTCAATGTGCTCCATTATTGAACCCTTTTGTTTGAGACTTATCAATTGACTAAAAAAAGTGTTGCTTTTTGTATCCTCATAATGTGCTGTCAATTCTTCTGTAAAAATTGCCCAAGTGATAATTTGTTTACGAGAGAAAAGCCATTGATACCATACAAACTGATTTGGTTCCAAATATAAAGTTGCAATACGTACGCTTTGTGTGTTTTGCACATTATTGAGATCGAAAAATCGCTCCATCTATAATATCCATGTTGCAGGATCCTTGCCATCAAACTTCCTCATCTCGATTTTTGGAATACGATGGGTATTTGATCCGAAATTAGAGTCTATGGAATCATGATTAACACTTCTTTTGTTCTCATCATGAGTTTCCTTTACTACCCTTTCACCATTAGTGACCATTTCTTATAGCAACTTATTCATATTTATCTTCAATTCTTCCATGTCTGTCTTCAAATCTATCTTCAAAACGTCCATATTAGCTTCCATATTATTCATCTTACTTGCCTTTCTTTAAACAATCCATCTTAGCTTCTACGCCTTTCTTTAAAACATCCATCTTAGCTTCTACATATTTCTTTAAAACATCCATCTTAGATTATGTTCCTTTTTGTGCAAGTGACAGTTGTTGCACTTGGTCTCGTAATTTTGATATATCATGTTGCATTTCTTCCTCTTCTTCATGAGTCATGCTAGAGATTTCAGGTTGCTTACTAGGTGTTTGCATTTTCTTTCCTCAAGGCATCAATTGCCGATAATAATGCTTTACTATGCCCTTTGAATTCCTTTAAACTATTTTTTCAAACCAAGCTTATGCAAAAAAATAAAAAATAAAAACTACACACCTTTTTTCACTTTGTAGGAACTTGATATTGAATATGATGTATCTATGTAATTTTGGACCATCCAGTTTTAAAATTGTGGCCTGTAGTAGCCCTCTGCGTCCTCTTTCCAATGCCACAAGTCTGATCCAAATTGGATTCTCCAAGAAAGAGTTATGTGAAATCTCCCACAGTGACCTGATTATAGACTAGTTCAGTAGCGCGAACTTGTATGATGTGCCACGAGTCACTGCTTAGACCTTTGGCTCTAAAAATGTAGATAAGAAACTACAGTCTGTTCTCTTTCTATACCTTCTTACGAAATTTCAATCTGATGCTCAGAGAGAAAGTTATGACGATTTTCCCCAGGTCACCTATTTGGAATGCAATTCAGAAATCTACAAAAAGACCAACTTCCTCATATCATATCTCCGCAAATATAGCGCGAAAGTTCTGAAATTCAGACCCAAGGTTCAGTGTGATTTCTTCTCAAATGGGTTTTTTTTAGCTTCTGAGACATCGCAGAAAAAAAATTGTAGTGAAAATGCCACGATGACCTATTTGGAGCAGCAAAACCCTAGAATCCAAAGCTTTGATACCAAATGTTATGAAACCAGCTCACAAAAGGATAGAAAAGATAGTTGAACGCCTTAGAATTCGGGCTCTTCGAGGGGGAAACCTCCTTTACATTACACAAATGAACAATTCTTCGATGATTCAAATGACAAAACCTCCTTTCTATATAAAGATTTAAGAGTCACAATATAACCTAGCCGACCTAACAATAATAAATATAAAAGGCCCACAAAAATAACAATAGAGGGATTCTATGGGACACAGTAATAGAAATATGGGGACAATAGGGGCACAACAATATTAATAAGGGATACAACTACAATAGTAATGGGGTAATCACTAGTATTATAGGGACCTGTTAGGCACATCAAGAGGGTTGCATGGCTAAAGGGTATGTATTAAATGAAGCATTTTTTTTCCTATGTGAATTACTTGGCAAGGATTTTGAAAATGGGAATGCTTCTGAGATGAAAAATGAACATCACATCTTATTGATGGAGAAAAACGATAATATAATGGTGTTCAAGTAGAAATTAGTAAGTAAATTCATGATCATTGTGGTTTTTTTCCTTGCAATCATTAATATACTCTGTAATTTATTTGTCAAATTAACAACATGACATTTGGAGTTTAAATAAACATGTTGTCGTGTAATAGGTGTAGAAAAAAATGTTATACTTGATAAGTTCATTCTATACCACATGGATTTTATGAACAAATAGAAGTATTTATATGATACAAAGAGAGAATAAGTGTTAGAAGCAAGGAGACAATTTACGAGATCGAACCCAAGGAATAATCCACTTTCTACTGATCTACTTGGGGAATGGGCAAAGATTGCACACTATGATGGGTTACTAGACAAATTCAAAACCAAATAGAAGATGCAGGTATAGATTCAAACATAAAATAAGATGAAATAAGAACGTGAAATAAAGATATAATTGGAATTTTACAAAATGTTCTTTCCTTATAGTTATGACACTCTTAATTATTTTAATATTCATCATTATATTTATTTTCACTGATATAAATGGTCTTTCACAAGTGAGGAAATATCCCGTAATGTGGGCATATGGTCGAAATTATTGTGTAGAAAGAATATATGTAAAGAGGTGATCTTTTGATTGTGGAATCATGGTTTATTTCAAGAAATCTAGTCAATCAAGCTCAAAAGATAAGAATATTATTGAATGAAATCTACAATATGTTGGGAAAATCCAAGAAATTATTGAGTTGGATTACTATTATTTTAAAAGTTATATTTTTAACTGTAGATGTTATGAAGCATTTGAGAGGACACAAAGACATGATACCTATAGTGGATTTTTTTTGTATTATTCCTCAAGGTTCCTACCAGAGGATAAGGAGCCTTATACTCTACCAATTAATTGTGAGCAGGTATTTCTTTAAATCAAACGAGAAGTGGTAGTGATCATTAATTTATTAATCCATAGTTTATTGTGTGTGTGTGTGTGTGTGTGTGTGTATATCTATATATCTATATATCTATATATATTATATATATAGATATAATGTGTGTGTTTTTACTAAAAAAATAAAGTTATTATATATGTTTAATATATATATGTCGTTTATGTGCAAGTATTTTTCAATGAAGACATTTTGGACCTGAAATGGATATTTTTCACACATTATGATCCATGATTAAGGCATGTATTTGACGATGCATTAGTGGATACTGGGTATAACAATGGTGGGCAAAAGAACAAGAGAGAGGAATTAGAGAACATAAGAGCAATTGACATCCATGATGATGTTGAAGACGATTATGTTCAGGCACAAGAAAACAACAATCCAGAGTTAAATGATGTTATAGTAGAAAAAAATATTGATGGTATAGAAAACGATGATCCAATTACATATGGTAACAATATAAATGGTATAAATTCAAATTTCAATGATGATGAGGATGATGCAAGTCAAGATGAGAATGATCATAATATAAATACTTGAAATAACATATCAACATTGACAATGATAAACTAGATGACATTATTGAAGACAATAATGTTAATGAGAAAGACTTCTAAATTTTCATAATTATTTGTAATCCATCTTTAAAAATGATGATTTTTATGGCCCAAACTTTGAAATACTTCAGTAGTATTTGTGTCGATACAAATTACCTATTGCAATTACAAATTACATTTGAACATAATTACTACTAAAATAAGGTCATACAAGCTTATTTATAGGGTTTTAACCAAGAAACTACAAGTTTCAACTATTTATCTTAGTCCATCCCCTTGTTCTCAAAAATTCATGGTGTACATTTATTTGAGGCATACAAACCCTCCCTTTTACCCTATGAAATCCATGCAATTTGGAGTATTCTTGAACAACGAAAAAATATATCTGAAAAAATAAAAATATTTAATTGTATTAATGTTACCAATGAGAAAAAAATACTCTCCAAGTTTAATCATTCAATTTTGCCTTGAAATGAAGGTTGGTTGTGCATTTTTGTGAAGGAGGCCAAAATTGCCTTGCTTAACTAAAATGCACGCTCAGATTCATTTCTTGGCTAACATGATTGACTCAAATTGTATACTATTTGATTACTAATCTTAAACACTAATTTGTTTCTAGTAAGTTTTTACTATTCACATTCTATTGACACTTTTGGGGTGACACCATGGGCTGTAATTGCTGCAACATTTTCATTTACATTAATTTTGACCTTCAAATCACTAAATTAGAAAAATTAATTGTATTAATGTTAGTTATGAGTAAACAAATACTCTCCAATTTGAATCATTCAATTTCGCCTTGAAATGAATGTTAGGCGTGTATTTTTCTGAAGTAGGCTAAAATGGACTTGCTTCACTAAAATGCACACCTAAACTTCATTTATTGGCCAATTTGATTGATTAAGATTGTAGATTTCTTAATTAATGATTTTACACTTTTTTACATTGTTATATATTTACTTTGAGCTTAATTATTTATAGTTTGTATTTCATACAACATTATAAGTTTTTCTTCGACTTGGCTTATCTGAAAGATTAGTATAAGTGGGAAACATAGTCATGTACGATATTTTCCACACATGATGCAAGGTTATATCCTAAGGTTATATATTTTCTAATCATGCATCATTTCAAATTTCACTACCAAGAGTGTAATTGGTTTGGCTCGAGAGTACATATTTGTATCAACTTGAACATTCGCATATATGATGAATTGCTACATTAGTAGACCTAGATTTTAGTGAGTAAGATTTTGTAGAAATTCCTTGTAGATTCAAACTGCTAATTGTAATATGCTAAAAAAAAAGACTTGAATCTACTCTACTCATTAGTGGAAACAATTAAACCATCACAAAATCATGAAGCATACAAGAGAAAGAATTCAATCAACAAATTACACAATGATTTCTTGGGGAAATCCACAGCTAAAAGCCTTTACTATCTGTATATTACATTAGTCAGAAAATATGACAAGATGACAATGCTTTTCTGAAGCCTGAGCAACCTCCGCACTATCTCTATCTATCTCACTACTTCTTAGACAAATCCAGGTCAATACTTAACCAATTTTCTTCTTGCCTAAGTCTCTATTTCCTTGCCCTTTTTCCTCAGGAATTAGCCCCTTATTAATTAGGGACATTCTAGAATATGAATTACGCAATCCTTATAGGCCTTCCTTTGACTGCATGCACCACTTGTACAATTTAGATGATTATACAATTGATAGTACATTGTCCCTGACTCTAATCTCAACTAGGTAACTCTCAGATCTGACATGCATGAGTTATTTATGAGTGAATCAGTAATTTACTGGTTGATCATTAAATGTAGAAACACACTAGACTGTAGTTAGCACTGCACTATTAGACCTCCCACTAGTTCCTACAACAGTTTTTCCCCACCTAGTTCCTCCAACAGTTGGAACTAGTTTAAGTGAACTTAACTCGGTTAAATTGAATTGATTAATTACAACTCAAAATAAACTCAACCAGGGCTCCTATAATGTAGGATACACTCTACATGACTGAAGTTAGACCCTCAACTCGAATTAATTGAGCCAACTAAGTCAAATTAACTTAGTTAACTAATACAAGTTTTCATGAGATGTGGAATTACAATTTTATTACATATTTAATTCAAGGACAAAATTAAATTAGGATTTTCTTGTTACATTTTCAACAGTCCCTCTCAACAAGAAAGGGATTGTATCCCACCCCAATATTACCTTTATGAAGCTTGAATTTTTATCTTGACAATTCCTTTGGCAAAATATATGCATATTGTTCTTCTGTAGGAATGTAGTCCAACAACATGGTTCCCCTCTGCACACAATCTCGTAGATGGTGATACTGAATGTTGATATGCTTGTACTAATCATGAAAAATGGAACTCAGAGAGTTTGATACAAATATGATTGTCATAGTAAATCAATGTAGGATCCATCTGCTGATCAAATAACCCAACAAGGATCTTCCTCATCTAAATAGCCTCATAAGATGCTTTGCTAGCGACAATGTACCCTGCTTCTGCCAAACTGTGCAAGTGATCTCTACTTCCTCTTGTACAAAGAAATTGTTGCTCACTGAATGCTAAAGATTCCCCCTGATGTGCTCTTCCTAACAGATGGAATCCCTGCCCAATCTGTATGTGTGAAGCCTTGAAGCTTCACTCTGTCTATCTGTTTGTACCAAAGACAAAATGTAGTGGGGTATTTGAGTTATCTCAACACATGTTTAGCTACCTTCCAATAGAGTTTGGTTGGATTAACCATTACATGACTAAGTTGGTTAACAACAAAACATATATCCAGTCATGTGTTCGCCAAATACATAAGTAAACCCACAAGATGCCTGCAAATAGTAGACTACGCTACTTCACCTGAAGTGACATCTCCATTCTCCCAATTTCCTGCTAGAGGAGTCTCCATGGGTTTTCTACACCCCATGTGGAACTTCTTTAGTATCTTGTTGGCATACTTGCCCTGAGAGATAAACAATTCATTGTCCCATTGCCATACTTCCATACCAAAGAAATAATTCATTAGCCCCAGGTTCTTCATCTCGAATTCTCTTCTTGCAAGATCCTCTCTGCAAGATTTTACCAGCTTCTTATCACATTTTATAATTCAATAATCAACATATAATACTATAGTCAACAATTTACCTTCAACCAGAATATGGTAAATGTTCTCATCTGCTTCACTTTTCGTGAATGCCAACCTCGTAAAACGGCTTTCAATCCTAGTGTACCAAGCATGAGGTTCTTTTTTCAATTCATACAATGCTCACTTGAGTCTGTACACATGCGACTCTTTGTTGAAGGTCTCAAATCCTTATGGCTGCTCACTGTACACCTCTTCCTCAATCACTCCATTGAGGAATGTTGTCTTCACATCCATATGATGTTTCTTCCATCCCATCTTCTCCAAAAGTGATATAATATATATGATTGAAGGTTACCATGATACTAGAGAAAAGGTCTCCTCGTAATCAATTCCCTCCAACTAAGAGAACCCTCTGGCCACAAATATGGCCTTGTGTTTCTCCAACTCCCATTTTCTGTTTTCTTTACCTAGTAAAGCCATTTGGAACTCACCACTAACTTGTCTACTAGTCATGGCATGGCTTCCCAAACATTTTTTCTGATAGTGGAGTCTTACTCCTCGACCATGGCATCAACCCATAATAGTTTCTGCACTACTTCCTCGAAGGAGGATGGATCAATTTCTACACTCTCGCTCATTAGAGGCATGTAACTAGTGTACCGATCTGGTGACCTCCTCTTCCTCCACTGTGATGTGGGTGATCCCACATTCTCTCTAGCATCATGGATCAATCTGTCAGCCTCTTTAGAAGTCTCTCCATGAGTGGTTGCTTCCACTTTGTGGTCCTTTGCATGTGGATGATCAAAATCGTCCGAAGGTTCTTATTTTGGAGCTAAAATCTCCTCCTCTCCATGTAACTAAAGCTCCCTCTCAAGGGAACCTCTCATGCCCTTCTCTTCATCAAAATTCACATCTCAACAAACCATTGTCATCCTAGGATATGATAGGTACACTAAATAGTTGTGAAGTGTATCAATGTACCGTACAAATATTCCCAACTCAACTGTTCATTATAGATTTTTTCTTGCATCCTCGATAACATGATAGTAGACTGATGAACAAAATATCTTGAAGTGTGGCACATCTAGTTTCATACCTCAAACAGCTTCTCCTGGTATACTCATTCTGAGAATCTAATGAGGTCTCCTATTCTTCATATAAACAACTGTGTTGCATTCTTCAGCCCACAAGTGCAATGATAGGCCCCGATCATGTAACATCACCCATGCAACTCGCACAATACTTTTGTTCTTCCTCTCAACCACCCCATTCTATTGTCGGTTATGGAGTGATATTGACTCCCATAAAATGCCTTTTGATGCACATAAGTTCTTAAATTCATTTGACACATATTCTCCACTGTGATCGCTCCTGACAGATCTAACTTTTTTGTCAGTGTCTTTCTCAACATGTGCTTTAAATTCAAAAAATTTAGTGAATGTCTCATCTTTCTTCTCCATGAGGAAAATCCAGCAATTACGAGACAAATAATATACAAATATTATATAATACCTATGCTTGGCCATTGAGGGTGTCGAGAATGGTCCACACACACCTAAGTGAACTCTTTCAAGGATCACTTGCATTCTACTGTCCTTACCATGAAAGGTAGCTTTGGTGTACTTGCCCAATGTACACCATTTTCATGTGTATCTCTACTCTAGTTTACCCTTGGGAAGTCCTGTAGAAATATGATGCATGAGATTCAAAGCTCCATGGTGTAAGTGATGCAATCTTCTATGCCACAACTCATACATGTCTCGACTCTGGACATTCTCCGCTTTGTGCTCAAAGCAACACAATCTTCTATATCCAATTTGTAGAGTTTCTCAACCCAAACACTGATTCGCTTCACTTTTCCTGAGGCTATGTGATGAAGGATAACCTTTCCTTTGCTAAATATCACATCATAGCCATGTTCCTCCAACATGGCAACGAAACCAAATTTTTCTTCAAACCCAGAACATACATGCAAAATCCCTCTGAAAAGTAATACTACCAATGTTGGTCGCAATATACCTTCCATCATATCCCATTTTGATGTCCATCTAGAGGTCCTTCTCCTCCAAATCAATGAAGAATTATTTGTTGCTAGTCATATGGAATGAGGCTCCACTATCTAGATACCACACATTACACATCACCAATGTCACCATACAAGTGATGAGGGTGAAATCAAGGTCAAATTGTGAAGCAAGAGCTTCACCTACCAGTCTTGTTGAGGACTTCTTGTTGGCCTTTTTGTGTGGACACTTCATGGAAGAGTGTCTCATCTCATGACAGTGAAAAAGTTTAATCTTTGACATGTCCTTCTTCTTTCCACCTTGACTGGAATATGATTTGGAATGGGATAACTTCCCTTTCCCTTTCTTCGCCTTTCTAGATAAGGCACAATTCTCTTCATCATCATGCTTGGATGAGGATCCATCTTTGGTATTCCATTGAATCTCTTCTTGTACCGAGTCAAACCATAATTGTTCCCGCTCTTGTAGCTACTCCCTCCCATTTACTAAGTCCTGGTAGTTGTGCCAACACTTAGGAAGGTCTAAAAGTTTTAGGAAAACCAAATTGTCTTCAACAACTGTAACACCTACACTTCCAAGCTCATCCCGACATTGGGTGAACTTGGTCAAGTGCTTTGGTATTGTGTCACCCTTCTCCATCTTGGTTTTTGGGAGCTTGTCCTTCAATGCCATCTTGCTATTATCGTTGTTTTTTTGAAACAATTTTGTCAAGGCCTTCCACATTGCATATGGAGTCTCTTTACCATGGAGGTTCGAAACAATATGATCTCAAACTCCTTCTAGGACAATCCTTCCTGCCTTTACAACACATTTTCTCCACTCTATCAGATATTGAGAATCAACTGCAGGAGGCTTAGGAATATCTTTGTCTATGAATTCCTTATGTTCATTGTCTTCCAAGAATACCTCCATCCTATCCTTCTAAGAAATATAGTTCAAACTACCCTCAAGGGGATATTTGAATCTCAATCTATAAAATGAAAACCTACTGGCTCTAAACTATGATACTTCAAATTCGATTTCACCTGCAAAATAAAAACTCATATTATTATCTTCTAGAGTGATTTATTCCCTAATTCCATGTAGATTTTCCTTGTAGATTCAAACTGCTAATTTTAATACGCTAAAACAATAGAATTGAATCTACTATACTTATCAGTAGAAACAATTAAATGATAATGAAATCACAAAACATACAAAAGAAATAATTTAATCAACAAATTACACAATGGTTTCCTGAGGAAAGTCACAAATAAAAACCCCTGCTATTTCTATATTGCATTAGTCAGAAAATATGAGAAGATTACAATGATTTTCTCAAGCCCGAGCAACCTTTGCACTATCTCTATTTCTCTCACTACTTACTAGACAAGCCCAGACTAATACTTAACCAATTTTATTCTTTTCCAAGTCCCTATTTACTTGTGTTTTTTCCTTGCGAACTAGCCCCTATTAAGTAGGAAAATTCCTCAATATGAATTGCATAATACTCATAGGCCTTTCTCTGACTACATGCACAACCTATACAATTCAGATGATTATACAACTAATAGTACATTGTCCCTAAACTCCAATCTCAACTGGGTAACTCTCAAATATTTTATGTATGAGTTATTTATAAGTGAATCATCAGCTTACTACTTGATCACTGCACACAACACCACAGTGTAGTACAGGTAGCACCACACTACTAGACCTCCCACTTGTTCCTCCAACAATTGGAACTAGTTTAACTAACTTTAAGTTAGTTAATCTGAATTAATTAATTACAACTTAAGATAAACACAACCAGGGCTCCTATAATGTAGGATACACTCTACATGACACAAGTTATACCCTCAAATTGAATTAACTAAGCCAACTAAGTCAAATTAACTTAGTTAACTAATATAAGTTGTCATGAGATGTGGAATTACAATTTTATTCCCAATTTAATTCAAGGACAAAATAAATTAGGATTTTCTTGTTGCATTTTAAACAGATTTCTTTCAGGATAATGAGTATGATCTTTTATATAAAATGTTTCCATCTTTAGGATGGAATCATAATTATTTCACTCCTAATTAATTATAGGTCCTAGTGTGCATTTATTTGAGACAAAATCCTTGCCTTTTACACTATAAAATCAATCCAATTTGGAGTATTCATGCACAATAAAACTTTAATAAAGATTTACTTCATGCTACGTGGGGAGGCATGTTCCCCACACATTTCAAAGGTCTCTTAGATCATGTATAAATAGGAAGAGAATTCTAATTTTTGAATCATAACATATTAGCGACAAGAGGAAGGAGTTCACTATGTTTTACCTTTTTTTTTTCTTGTTTGGAAATCTAATATTATTTAGGAAGAGTAGCATTGTTATGGAATTGATGCTCATGATGATGAAGTTTTATGGTTTATGATGTACTATATGATTTTGTGAGATTGAGTTTAAGTTTTCATCTTTAAATATCTATTGAACATTGAAACGTTATGTATTTTCTTGAGGTATTATCATGGCATGTTAGCACTCACATGGATATTAAATATTGCATTCTAGTAGAAAGGACGTAGTTGCTAGTGAATCCCATAAGTTGCTTCATTTTGTTAAACCCTATAATTATATTCGCTTATTTCATGTGTGTTGGGAATTCCCTTTCAGGACTTTTCCATTCGATGAGTGGCATTAAAATCTTAGATCTACTTAGACTTTATTTCCAAGCAAGAAATAAGAACCTATCTTATTTGTTTCCATTCTCCTTACCTATTTATCTTAAAACAATAAATAGGTCGCTTGACCTAACGTTAAACTTAAAACCCTCAAATATGTGTATACTATAAAAAAACCCTAATATAGACCCTACAAACCCTAGGTATTAGCTCTTTATATATCCCTTGGCAACATTTAAACCTATCTACTACTAAATAAGGTCATCCAACCTTACTTACAAGTTTTTAACCAAAAAAATACTAGTTTAAAATATTAAAATTAAAATTTGATTTTTCTTAGTCCATCCCCTTGTTCCCAAACATTCCTGATGCGCATTTGTTTGAGGCACACAAACCCTGTCTCTTACCCTATGAAATCCATGCAATTTCGACTATTCTTGAAAAAAATGAATATACATGTGAAAAAATAAAAATATTTAATAGTATTAATGTTACCCTTGAGTAAAAAAATACTCTCCAAGTTGAATCATTCAATTTCGCCTTGAAAGGAAGGTTGGGCATGCATTTTTGTGAAGCAAGCCAAAATTGTCCTATTGCACTAAAATGCATGCCCAAGATTCATTTCTTAGCCAATTTGATTGATTCAAATTGTATATAATTTAATAAATAATTTTACACACTAATTTACTTCCAATAAGTTTATCTTATTCACAAACTGTTGACACTTTTGGGGAGACACCATTAACTATGATTGCTTCAACACTTTCATTTACATCCAATTCGACTTTTTCATTACTATATTAGAAAAAAATATTTTTATTAATTTTACTTATGTGTAAAAGAATACTCTCCAAGTTGAATCTTTCAATTTGGCCTTCGAATTAGAGTTGTACATGCAGGTTTGTACTGTCGTCCTCCCACATTTACCCAATTTGATTGATCCACCAAGGTAAATATGTGACCAAGAGTTACTATGATATGAATAAACCTACTAATTATAATTAAGGAAGTGGAGTCAACAAAAATAAACCTTATTGACCTTTCTTAGGAGCCAGAGGACACACAACAGTTATACCACTCCTCTAGGTGTCCAAATCTTGTGTGAGATTACTTTCTCTTTGACCTGGAATCCAAATTGCATGCATAAGCCTACATCCATGCAACTATTGGCCTCCAGTCACATGCCTAAGCTTGCAAGGAATAACCAAAACACAAACAAACCATGGCTTCCAGATGCGAAACTGCCTAACCCTAAACCAGTGATTCCACCTCACTGTTAGACATCACTAACCATCACCATATTGGTCTCTACCCAAGTTTTCCAGGGCTCCAAATTTTTTGTTCCAACCTCACTCTAGGACTAGTAACTCAGCCCATAGCTTGTATAGGGTTCCAGAGCATTTGTCAAACCAAGGCTCTAGGAAAACCCACAACACCATGGCTATCTAGGAAATGGAAAGGCTAGGCAACACAACTATAAATCCAGGAAATCCTCCATGTCAATGAAAAATCATAACCAAGAAACCACATGAAGGTGCCATGCATGCCAGAACTAGCAAAGAAACCGTACATGCAACTCGATACCTACAAAGAAATCTAGTTGTAGCCACTGATCCATCTATTCCCTTGCACTCTCCTACTTCCTTTACCTTCTTCCTCGAAATCCAATGTATGCCAAACTGCTCCAAGGATGCTCCAAGAATACTCTAAGTGTGTAAGAGTATGAGAGAGAATAGAATGAGAGAGCCAAAGAATGGTCTCACAAAAGCTAACATTGACAAAAGCCAATCCAAAAGCCCTGAACTGATCTTCATATGCCTTTTTATTATTGAGGCCTCTATTTTATTCATTTTCCTTCATTCTTCCTTTAATTTCACTCTTGTGCAAATATGTAACCTTTCATTTTCATTTTCTCCTATATTCCATTATTTTCATAAATAAAATGCCAATTAATGCCTTTGCCAATTTCCTTAGCCACAATAAACAAAAAGTGATACCCACTAGGATGTTTTTCCCACCACTAAGATTGGAATATGTGTCCAATGACCTTGGTCTTATCTTTTTTCTACATGGAAAATTCAACCAGTGTTGTTATAGAACCCTCCCCCTTGGGGAACACCATCCTCGATGATCTATTAAACCTATATCTAACAAGATCAATGAAAACCAAAACATACTTCCTATGGAGCTTTATAACACATCTCATTGTAGTATTTAAAATGACCACTACTGACGCATGACAAACATACCATTTACTAGAGCTCTATAACACAACTCTTTATGATTTTACAATGATAACCACATATATAATCATACAAATTTTCTTCAACCAAAAACTAATCACACTTTATATGGAGCTTTATAAATCCATCTTGATACAATATTTACAATAATATACACATATACACATTTTCTCAACCAAGAAATAAAAGGATATGTTACACGCATTAGCAACAATGGAATCTAAAGGCTCACACCTACACCCTCAAAGTACTACCAGGATTCAGCTCCTTCCTAGGAAGTCCAAAATCCATTGCGAAAGTCAAATCTGCATCTAATGTCCAATGCTCCAACCTTGTGTTTCTTATCCTCTAAATGAACAAATACTAGCGCTTTGTTCTAGGGCACAATCCCAATGTTCTTATGATTCCATCTTGTAATGGTAATGGAAAAAATCAATATATTCCATGACCTTCCATTCTCTGCTACATAGTCCCTCGAGTAATCTAGTTACCCCCTTTTGTATAGTCACACACCTTCCAAGTTTTTTTGCCACCCCTTCTATGCTACACAGTCCCTTGGGTGACCCATCCCTTGGCAAGGTTTCCTCGTATCGAGATGTCCAAAAAGAAAGGCATATACCTTCCTCAAAACCATCACACTGGTCATAACATGTTCATGGAAATAAATGGACTCTATTGGGTACCAGTGTCCCATAATGGACCTACTCTTGAAGTTCTTTTCTGACATATTGTTTGCCGCTCCAATTCCTTTTGCTATTGTCTCTAATGCTTATAGTGAGTTTTAACCACCCAAACCACACATTCCCATGCTTTCCTATACCAACCACATAATTTCCATTAGATTAAGATGAATTGAAATAAATTCAAATCATACCTCATTGGAGGCCCATCAATAAGGTACACTTGCAACTCTGTTTACTCCTGTCGCAACAAGTAAAACTAGCTCTTTGATCAAATCGTCATGTATAAACATATCACATTCAGCTAGATATAAACTCAAATGTCATAAATAAAAATCATAGATAACATGTAACCATCATAAATCATAGTCATAGATCACATGCATGATAAAAACTGAAATAAAACAGTAATACTTGTCCTTCAAATAGTTCTTTTCTTATGCCTTTGTTATTTTTCCTTTATGTGCACACATCGGATCAGTTGCCACACCTGACACACACCTAGTTCCTTCTCTTCTCTTCAATCACATACATATATACACAACATGCATCACAACACATACAACCACACAAAACGTAAAACACCACACAATACATATACCTAATGTACAACACAACACACACACGTATGCCCAATGTACAACACAACACACACGTATGCCTAGTGTACAAAAAAACACACACACCTACGCCCAGTGTACAACACAAGAAATACACCTACACCCAATATACAACACAACATTTACACCTACATTTG
>APFE031267062.1:0-11541 GCA_000404065.3 Pinus taeda | reverse complement strand
GATGCTAGAGGATTCACTTCTTTTTGAAAACAGAGTTGGAGTAATTTCACATTGAAATCCATTCTTCTAGCAAATGTAAATGTTTTATAATTTTTACTACATAATAAAACCACATAGAGTTTGAAATAAAGATTGCTACAATCACTTAAGTTGTACATTCTCACTATCTTATTTTTTTGTATAATTAATAAATTGACAAAACTAAACACAAACTTATATGAACATCTATTTCATAATTCTCCTCTGCAGCATGAGAGTGACAACCTATACATTATGTTCCACAACAATTATAGATTTAGCAACATCTCTACACTCTCTTCATGGTAGCATCTCTTGTTAGTGATGCCACTTCTTACAATCAATGACAAGTTTAAAAATCGAGGAAATGATCAATCTCTCATATAGAGACTTCTCATATATAGGCTACACTGACACTCTTATGTGCTTTAGTAAATCTCTATGTACTTCATATTTATATTCAATAGGCACTTTCATCCTCATGAGCAAACACAACATAATTTAGTCATGGTTCAACACACGATTAGACTTCTCTAAACAATTCTTAAATTTTAGTCACATCGTCACCATGCACAATATTTCAAGACACACACATATCTAAAATGATAGTTTGGATTCACAAGGACATTATTCTCAGTAGATATTGTCCATCCTATGCATACATACAATATTAATCATCCATGCGATAGAATGCAATTCACAAACATAGATACAAAAACAACACAATAATATAATCACACAAACTTATCCGCTCTTATGCAAAGGGATTTCATGTAGAAAGCTCAACTTTCTATTCATTTATGTAGAAAAATAAATATAATGGTTCAATGACTGCATATCAACTTATGGATATCATTGGGTTGCCAAGACCAAGGCCACAACAACCTCATCCATTGCCTTGTGTCACTCCCTTGAGGTCTCCTCTCTTCTTCTTCAAGCCAACTTCTATTCTTTCTACAAACTCCTAGTCCTCTTACCTCCTTAATGTTTTATGTATCTATCTTCAGTAGACTATAATTTTTCCTTTCTCTTCTAAACATTGCTTCAACTACCAACACTGATGCCCTTCCTTTTTCAACTTGTACCTTTTCATTTCCATCTTGGAATCCATCTCTTCCTAATGATTCCCCTTGACCTTCCAACTCCCACTTAGTAGCATGCTCCTTCTTCAACAAGTCCTTTGGACTCCCTTCTACACATGCTTACAAATTTCCTCCCAATGTGTGTTATTTTTTCTCATGCTCTATTATGTAGCATTAACTATCATAATTTGCAACATTGTCACATGCTACAACAAAAATGTCTCATTTTGCAACATTATCACATTCCATATAGTCTTCACATTCATCATGCCCCCCCTGTTGGCTATTAGTGGTGCTTTCAAGTTGATATCTTTAAAATGAGCTCAATGCTCTTGCATTAGACTCCCTATATTATTTAGAGCGCATACCCTCATGCCTATAAAGTAAACTATTTAAATATCTAGTTGCCCAGTGCGACTTTCATAACTATTTCCTTCAATATCTCTACATTTTCCATTGTCGTACATTTAAACCCATGATGAGTTCAAGGCATCTTCTTCCCACTATATATTCTTATTTAACCGATTGTTTTTATTTTCATGTCCATTGTTGCATATATGTCTACAACATCACAACAATACTCTTATCATGGAAATCTAGAATTTCCATTGTATTTATGATACAACTCAACTTTTAGTACCACTACCATCTTTGTCTTTCTTTCTTCATTTCCACAAGCACTATTCAAGTGATCTTCAACCATGCATCACCTACATAACTTAGATTCGGTCATGTCTCATTTTAGATATTCCACTACCCATTTTAATGTAGTGTACAAAGTGCCTTTGATGCAATCGACCATTCATGCTCAAACCACACCACATGGAGTCACATGCTCACATGTTACACTTCTCTTGACTCAATCCACAACCACATGCATACTACCTCAATCAATGATTTTGTTAGTGTATCCACAAGCTTGAATCATTAGAGACATAACTTCAATAGCCTTAATGTTCATGCAACAGCCTTATATTCATTTCTCAACACATTCCCTTTAGTAGCCTACAATCTTTTTAAAATTGTTCCATATCATGTTTTTCTTTCTATAGAATATATGTTTTATTCTCTTTTTCCTTGTCAGCAACATCTTAAGAACTTTCCTCTTTCTTCAAGATTTTTTAATTGCATCTATCTTCAACTCAGTTTCTTCACTCTTGATTCTTCCTAGGCCACTTATCTTCATGGCATCTTATTCTATTATGGATGTTTCTTTAGACATCTCCATCCTCTGTGACCTCTCTGGTTTTTTCAATTGCTATACTTTCTACAAATTCTCTTTCCTTACACACCATCTTTTATTGTATTTTCTATAATTGATATTTGTTTCTCCTCAACCAAGTACATTCACTTTCATCTACACTTGTAAATTTCCTTCTTCCCTCAAACAAACAAATATCGTATTAAGGGGAAAATAAATAATTATATCTTCACTACCTTTGACACACACCACTTGTGCCTCTATCTTCCACTACTATAAGCTTTTGCATCTTTGTTCATTCTCATTTCCTCTTAGGTTCATTGCCATCTTGAATCTCTAGCCACCAATTGGAAATAATGCACTAGCATTATCACATTGTTACCAACATGTTCCTTGAAACATATAACCCTAATCTCCAATTTAAGAAACCTTCTACTTGCATTTTCTCTTGCATTCCACACATGTAGTCAACTATCCCACTCACCCATGACTACCAACATATTCCTTAGAACATATGACCCTAGTCTTCAATCCAAGAAAGATTTTGACTACATTTTCTCTTGCATCCCACTTATTTGGTCAAGTATCCCATTAATCCATGACATGGAGTCTTATATTTTCTCTCTTGTATCATAATTTCAATAGGTGTCCTTCATGTAGCTAATGTTCATGCTACAAATTCAAACCACACATTTCAAACTCATTACAAGTCATAATCACTACCACAATTACCATCTCATTTGATCATGAATTTATTTCATGACCCATACCACCTCTATCTCTAGTTGAAAATTACCTTAGAGACAATCTTATTTCTTAGCAACAACCTTCTGGACATTCTTTACTTCAAGCAACTATCTTTCCCTTTATTATCACAAAAATATAATTTGCTATCATTTTCTTTTTCTTTTTTCTTCAATCTTTTTCCATTTAAAATGTCACTTTTTTCTTTGACATTTGGTTCTTTATCTTGTGCATTTTCTTTTCCTTATAATCTATAATTTAGTTTTTAAAGCTTCTATGATTCCATCATTTCCTATTCTTTTGTTCTCCAGTTCTTCCCATGCTTGGTTCCAAATACCTTCTTGGCATAGTACTCTTCACATGCTCGGTTCCTCACACCTTCTCGACCTACTCCTCTTCACATGCTTGGTTCCTCACACCTTCTTGAACTACTCTTCATAGTGACACCCTTATGAGTTTTGTTGTAGTCTTCAACTAGTTTGTCATTTGCATAACGTTATTCTAGTACTACTCACGGGGGCTTCACTGGTGGAGCAATATCATACCACGCGCATTCATATTGGGGGATATATATTGAGGTAAAAATTGCATAATATATTGAGCATATAATAGGGGGTAAAGGGTTTTTATATTGGCAGGTATAAAAAATGGAGCTCAAATTTAATGAATAAATATAAAGGGGTATAAAAAATGTTAATGAAAAAACGGATACCTACAATATCTAGTGCAATTAGGGGTTTTTTCAATTGGGAAGGTGTATTAGGTTCGCATTGGTAGGGGGTTAAATAATGTGATTTTTAGAGGTATTTTCCAATATGCAATAAAATTAAGGGTATTTTTAGTATGCCATCAATGCACATGCTATGTCATAGGTTCATTGAGTGAATCCCCTGTGGTACTACTTCCCATCACTCACCTCTCATCATACAAAATCTAGGATGACCCTCTCTCAAGTCTTCTTGTTGCCATGATGAGAGAAATAGTTCTGAAAATATTACAAATTCTCAACCAAAGTTGAACCTCACTCTCATACCATTGCAAATTCTTTCATCCTAGAGTTGCATCTAGCTTTGATACCCTTCCAATTTTTTTCATCCTAGTGCTATAGTTTCTCTAATATAACTTGTTGCAAGAGGATACAACTCCACTTACCTGCCAAGGTAATTTCATGGTGAAATCCTTTTTTCCTAGTAGAACTACAAATGTTAATTCTCTAAAACTTCTATTGCATTATAAAACCACATATAATTCCCAAACAAAGAATGCTACAAGCACTTGAGTTGTGCATCCCTAACATTTTCTCTTCTATAAAACTAGTAAATTGACAACATTGAACACAAATCTATATGAACACATCTACTTAATAATTCTCAATTTGTATCATGAAAGTGGAAGCCTATACAATATTCCATAACAATTATATATTTGACAACCTCTCTATGCTCTCTTCACTATAGCATCACCTACAAGTTATGCCTCTTCTTGCAATTAATGTTTAATTTACAAACCATTATCATCTCTTATATATATACTTCTCATATCTAGGTTACACAAACACTCTTCCATGCTCTAGCCAAACTCTATGCTCATATCTATATTCAATAGAAACTTTGATCCACATAAGCATTATGCACAACAGAACTTAGTCACGGTTCACCACACGAATATATTTTCTTTACACAATTCTCAGACTTAAGAACAATGCCATGATGTTTCCACACACACACACACACACACACACACACCTATAAAATTATAGGAATTTATAAGGACACTATTCTCCATAGAAGTAGATATCCAAAATCCTTGACAATCCTACAATATTAACCATCCATGCAATAAAAAACAATTTGTAGCTATATATACAAAAACAATGCAACAATATAACAACACTAGACTCATCCACACATATACACAAGGATTCAATGTGGTAATGCGATTTTTTTCTATTCATTTTTGTAGAAATATAAATAGAACGGTTTAATGGCCACATATTAGCTTCCAAAGATCGTTGGGTTGGGAGGCCCAAGGCCATGGCAACCCCAATCATTACCTTGTATCACTCTTAAGATATCCTCTCTTTTTCTTCAAGCCAATTTCTATTCTTTTTGCAAGCTATTTTTCTTGCCTCCTTGATGTTGTATTTAATTATCTTCTACAAGTTATCCCCTTTCATCTTCCAAATGTTACTTTAACTACCAACACCCACGCTCTTTCATTTTCAACTTCAACCTTTTCATTTCCGTTTAGGAATTTCTCTTTTGCAGTGTAACCTTCCAAATTCAATTAGTAGCATAGTCCCTTTTCAACACCTCCTTTGGATTCCCTTCTACACATGCTTACACATTTCTTCTAAGTTGACTATTTTCTATTTTTCTCTCGTGCTCTATTTTGTAATAGTAATTGTCACAATTTGCAACACTTCCACATACTATAGTAACCTTGTCTCATTATGCAACTTTTTCACCTTCCATATAGTATACTCTTCAATATTCATAATGACTATTAATGATGTCTTCAAGTTGGCATCTTGAATATGAGCTAGATGCTTTTGCATGATTAAACATGCTATAATTTGAAATTTTCTCATCTCATTTTTATTTAAAATCTAGTAAAAAAAAATTAAAAACTTGTTGAAAGGGATTGTTGAGATGCACAACATTATTAAGATAGAGTTTTTTTAGAGTGTTGAACTTATTTATTTATTAAAATGTACAACCTCGTCCTTGAAATTTATAGTTCCACCCATTCTGAAATTTATAGTTCCACACCTTCTTCTATAACTAGATCTAAACAATTTAACATTTAAACTTTTCCATTTTCAATTAAAAAAATACAAAAATACAAAAACAAAAACACTTCAAATGACACTTCTTTAAATCAACCAAATCGAATGAAAATGACAAATTTAAATTTGTGATAGAATCCACCAGACCAAATGACAACGAGAGTTTCAAATTTGTGATAGTATTATTATGGCACGATAGTGATAATCCAACACCTCTAATACCCCACTACATGATAGCGATTACCCACCACACTCGTTATCTCATAAGTAAAATCGACCCTCTAACTATAGTTCTAATCATAAATCGAACTGCACAGAACAAAAATCAAATGACAAGTGTTAAGTAAGAATTGAATTCAATAGAAAAGGAACTTGAATCCATTTCTTTCTCTTCTGGAGAAGGTTTCTCCTTTGAAGAATCTATTGTCTATTGTAGATCTATGGAGTGGAGAAGGATTTGCATTTTAAAATCTAGAGAGCAGGAATGGAGGCTTAAGAGTAGGGCTATTTGGCTTAAAAGCAATGAAGAGAATAAAAAAAAATTCCAAGCTTTTGCAAAAGGTAGGGAAGTGACGAACACTATATGGAATTTACAAGATGAGAAAGGTACAAAATTCTCATCATTTAATAGTTTGGCAAACTTGGGTACATTTTTTTTTTTGAAAATCTCTACAAAGCCCCTAAGGAATCATCCAATTCTAAAGTTATTCACTTAGCACAATTTTTTTCGAGGATGGTTGATGATGAGGAATGTAAGTATTTGATGGAGGAGATTTCTGAAGTTGAATTAAAAGAGTTTTTGCATAGTTTCTAGAGAGACATAAGTCCAAGGCCAGACAGGTGGGGTGTTGAATTCTTCCTTGTTTTTTTTGATATTTTAGCTAAGGATCTGATCGTTATTGTTGAAGAGTCTATAAAGGATGGATGCATCTATCCTAATTTCAATTCAACATTTATACCTCTCATCCTTAACTCAAATAAATCTATTACTTTCTCTGTCTTCCAACCAATTTCCCTCTGTAATGATATCCACAAGGTCATTGCAAAAGTGATTTCTTCTTGACTTAAGCCTATCCTTTCCAAATTGATTTCCTCTACACAATTTGATTTTCTTGATGGATGACAGATCCATGAGTCTATTGGTGTGGCCCAGGAAACCTTACATAGTGTAAAAACCAAAAAATAAAAGATGTTGCTATTAAAATTGACTTATCAAAAGCTTATGACTAATTAAACCAGATCTATATTCAGCTCCTTCTCACTCACCTTGGTTTCCGTATTAATCTCATAAGTTGGGTTATGTCATGTATTCAATATGTATCCTTTGTTGTTTTGGTAAATGGCCTCGCCTCTCCTTTTTTTAATGTTCAAAGAGGTCTTTGTCAGAGTTGTCCGGTTTCCCATTTACTCTTCCTTCTAGTGGTGGAGGATCTATGTAGACTTCTGCTGGATGTGTAGAATCAAGGGGTTTTCAAAGGCATTAAGGTTGCTTGAAACTTATCTATTACTCATATGTTATTTGTTGATGACATCTTGATATTTAGTTGTGGTGATGTAAATGACACTTTGATTATGGTGGATTCTCTCTTTTTATTTCAGTGAACTACATGCATGGCAATTAATATTCAAAAAACCATTATTTCCCACCTCAATCTTTGTGCAGATGAGTTGTGTCATATGTCTGTGTCTCTTCCATATGTTTTAATGCGATTGGATTAGGGCTTAAAATATATGGGTTTTCTTTTGAAGTCGAATTATTACATAATTGAAGACTAGGCCTAGCTCGTTGCTAAGGTTGACAAATTATTGAATATTTGGTTCCAAATTTGGATTTCTTGTGTTGGTCTCCTGGTATTTATAAAATATTTGTTAGAAGATATTCCAGTGCGTTGGGCCTCCTTAGCTTGGATTCCCAAAAATATTTTAGAAAATATTTGAAAGTTATGTTCCTCTTTTCTTTGGTCTGGAAAAAGGAAAAAGGTTTTCTGCCATGGGTAAATTGGGATTCCATTTCCATGCCTAAGGCTTTGGGTGGTTGGGGATTAAAGAATTTACAGTTTTCTTCAAAGGATTTGGCTACCAAATGTGGGTGGTCTTTGATTTCTATGGATAGTCTATGGACTTTAGTGGTAAAACATATATACATTGCTCCTTTATCTATTGAAAATTGGATTCACAGATTGGATAAACCTAGAGCAAACATTTCTATAATTTGGTGGGTAGTCCTTAACACATTTGATATTATTGGTAATGGTTTAGCATGGTGTGTTGGCAGAGGTGAATAAGTTTGTTTAGGCCTTGATCCATGACCTAGAAGTGGTGTTCGTCATATTCTCGTTCCCCTTTGTTTGTTTGGATCTATGACCAAGGGTTTGATAAGCTTGCTCATATTGCATACCCAAACCTTTCTTCATTATGGCATTAAGCATGGCTGTCCACTGAAGATTTGGGTTTGGATGACGTTTTTAAGGTTTCTCAGTTGAATTATATTAAAGACCTTGTTGATGGTTATATTCATTTAACAGATAAACCAAATGAACTAGTTTTGGTTTTCTCCTTTGATCATACATAAAATCCAAAACTGGGTTTTATTTCTCTTATTGCAGAATATTTTGATATTGCACCAAAATGGTGGTGGAGGGTTAAATCAAAATTCCCTCCAAAATAAAAATCTTTATGTGGTGTCTAATGATGAATAAGGTGCCTACATGGGATGTCCTTCAATGGAGGTTTAAATGTGGTCTGCGGTGGTGTTCCCTTTATAAAAACAATGGGGAATATACACAACATGTTTTTTTTGGAATATATTCACTTTCATAATGTTTGGAATTTATGAAAAACTGCATTGGGACATTCAATGTCTTGGTTTGGTTTAAACTTAGAGGAGGCTTGGAAATTGTGGTACTTTAATCCCTTAAATAGATCTTTCAAAGCTCTTCCCCTAATAATATGTTGGGGGGTTTGGCTTGCCCAAAATAGGGTTGTTTTCCAGAATATGGATGTAAATCCTTCACGCACAATTGATTTAGTTTTAGTCATTTTGAGACACATTCTGCAAGAAAAAGAACCTAATGCCCCTAGAATTATCACTCTAGATATTATTGATCAAACCAAGCCATGGGTTTACTTTTATGGTGCATTTATTGAAAATGTTTTGTGGGGGTAGATTTATTTTATTTCTATCTCCAAACCACTCATTTAAAGTTAAGATGGGTTTTGGTTCAGGTCAAACAACGAAGTAAAACTTCTTACTTGCAAAAGTATCCTACTGTTTGCAAAGGAAAGAGAATACTCACAAATTCACATATTTGGATATTTGGATATTCAAAGCTCACAATCAACTGGTTAAATGACATTAGTTCCTGTAGTAACATTTTTTTGAGGCATATTATTGAGGAGTCTTCATATATCATTGGTTCTTTTACATATTTTTCATGCTCACATATATACAGGGAAAGAAATCAAGACACATATAGTTTATCCAAATCTAGCATCCATCTATAGAAGGATTGTTGGACCATAATTGAAGAGAACAATGGCCATTCTGAAGAATCCCAATGTTGCATGCTACAAGCTCAGTTCAGGGGGTCTACAACTACTAATCCATGAAGGTCAACAAGTTCCTGTTATGATTTTTGCATCCTTTGCAAGTTCTTACATGAATAAATCTTCATTGTTGTCTCACATTTTGCCATAAAATTTCAGTTTTTTGAGCCTTTTTTGAGTTTTTACAAGTCTATGGACTATTTCCTTTTTATATCTATGTACAATTCATGAAAATTTTGAATCATTTGTTGTCCTATGTCAGATGATCGGATGTATATTTTGTGTTTTTCTTTATAGACTCGTATATGTCCATATTTTTATAAATGTTGTTTTTATTGAGGATGGTTTCCCTCCTCTAATAGGTTTTCATGCATTTTTTAGATTATGATAGATTTTCCAAGAATACACTCTTTAGTATATCTGCAAAATGTATTTTCAATCATATATATGAATGAATTTACATATATTGAAAAAAAAAATCACAAGTTGAGAGTAGCATTGGTAATTCATTGGGAAAAAATCCTCGAATCATCCTCTATATCTGTAATTAATACGAAGATATGTATGTAGCCACTGTCCCCAATTTTGATCCAAATTGGTTGAATCGATTAGGGCCTCAAATCCAACCCAAAGTGGCAGTCAAAAATACAGAGAGAGGGGATAAACATTCATTTCGAATGATTAGTTTTAGCATATGAAAAAGATTAAGTGTGCACTAATGAAAGGGATCTCATTTAAAGAAAAACATTTTCAAATGACAATCAATTGCTTGATATGACTAACTCTTAACTTTTTCCCACATCTTTTAGTTGTGGACATTAACTCCTATGTATTGAAGAAGTGTTTTGTTTTGTAAAAAATAAATAGTGATTTCAAATGATTCTACTCTTATTTTTATTATTATAAATTATAAATTGTTTCATTAGATGGAAACTTATTTAAAATAAATTTTAAAGTATATTTTTGATGAGAACTATAATATGTGTAGTTTTTTTTTCCAAATTAATTATAATATAATTTTATTATTTTATATAAACCTTGAATCACCCTGTTTACTTAATACTTCATAATAAACATGCTACTTCTTAAAAGATTTATTTGGTATATGATTTTGTCATATGTTAGTGGAATTTATAAACATTTCATAGATTTTAATCCCAAACAATGGTCCATTGGCCTCTCATACACCTCAAACCAACTCTTAGTGAAAATGTTTATTTCACTCCTAACTTAGTTTCGTTGATTTTGCTCATAACTTAGTTTTGAGCCAATTAAAGCTGCAAAACATCTTCATTACCTTAAGTAAAACTACGAAATAATTTCCACCACATTAAAATCAATAAAATTCAAATGATGTTAAGAACAAAATCTATGATACATGCAATATATGCAAAATCATTCATTTGCCACAAACCAACTAGGTTATTCAAATCATTGTAATTTCCACCAACTAGCTAAACCCTACGATGTAGTTATGGAGAGGTGTAAATAAAACGTTACCATGTACTTTACCGCCCGTGGGGCTTAGGAAAAGCCAAAAACGAACGAAAAGGACATCATTAATTCATTAACAAATCCTTTGAGGCTCCGACAAGCTAAATTTGGTGAAACATCGAAGTCAAGAGATTTGTTTCCAAATAGATTAAAGTGAGCCGTTACATGACAGTCTATACATTACGTGGGACCCACCTTTGTCTCACAAATTCGTTTCATATATTTGTTTAATTTTCTGCATTAATGTGTTTTATATATTAAATGTAATTTCGTTTCATATATTTGTTTAATTTTCTGCATTAATGTGTTTTATATATTAAATGTAATTTAATTTATAGAAAAAATAATGTTTTATATAGAATTGGTTTTTTGTAATTTATATCAATTTTATTGAGAAGGGTTTTGGTGATAATCACATCAAAACGCGTGAGTGTGGTTTATGGTCAGGATAAGATGAAGAACCAGATCATGGCAACAAGTTAAATATAGAGATCTATCATTCTATGCTAGAAAGAAGAAGATCGAGATCATGACAAGAAGTTAAATAGAGAGATCTATCATTCAAATGCTAGAAAGAAACGACTACATTTGACCAAGGAAAGGACTGGGCAATGACTACATTTGACTAGAGATAGGAATAATATTAAATAGTTAATTAATAATTAATT
>APFE031267052.1:369-13221 GCA_000404065.3 Pinus taeda | reverse complement strand
ATCATGAGTTTCCTTTAGTACCCTTTCACCCTTAGTGCCCATTTCTTATAGCAACTTATTCATATTTATCTTCAATTCATCCATGTCTGTCTTCAAATCTATCTTCAAATCATTCATCTTAGCTTCCACGTCAATCATCTTAGCTTCTACGCCTTTCTTTAAACAGTACATCTTAGCTTCTACACATTTCTTTAAACCATCCATCTTAGATTCTGTTCCTTTTTGTGTAAGGGACAGTTGTTGCACTTGGTCTTGTAATTTTGATATATCATGTTGCATTTCTTCCTCTTCTTCATGAGTCATGCTAGATCTTTCAGGTTCCTTACTAGGTGTTTGCATTTTCTTTCCTTGGGGCATCAGTTACCGATAATAATGCTCTACTATGCCCTTTGAATTCCTTCGAAATAAATTTTCAAACCAAGCTCAAGCAAAAATTTAAGAAAATCTACACACCTTTTTTCACTTTGTAGGAGATCAATATTGCCTCTGCCGTATCTCTGTACTTTCCAATCATCTAGTTATGAATTTGTGACCTGTAGTAGCCCTCTGTGTCCTCTTTCCAATGCCACAAGTCTGACCCAAATTGTATTCTCCAAGGAAGCGTGATGCGAAATCTCCCACAGTGACTTGATTATAAACTAGTTCAGTATAGTGAACTTGTACGACATGCCCTGAGTCACTGTTTCGACCTTTTGATCTAAAGAAATGCATACAAGCAACTACAATTCGTCCTCTTTCTTTACCTTCTTACAAAATTTCAATCTGATCCCTAGAGAGAAGGTTATGACGATTTTCCCCAGGTCACTTGTTTGGAATGTAATTCAGGAGTCTGCAAAAAGACCAACTTCCTCAGATCATATCGCTGCAAATATAGCACAAAAAGCTCTAAAATTTGGATCCAAGATTTAGAGCGATTTCTTCTCAAATGGGTTTTTTTTTGCGACTTCTGAAACATCACAGAAAGAAAGTTATAGTGAAAATGCCACGATGACATGTTTGGAGTAGCGAAACCCTAGAATCCAAAGCTCTGATACCAAATGTAATGAAACTAGCTCAAGAAGAGATAGAAAAGATAGATCAACACCTTAGAATTCAGCCTCTTCGAGGGGGAAACCTCCTTTACACTACATAAATGAACAATTCTTGGATGATTCAAATGACAAAACCTCCTTTCTATATATAGGAGTCTAAGGAGTCAAAATATAATCTATCCAACCTAACAATAATAATATAAAGCCACAAAAATAACAATAGAAGGATTCTATGGGGCACATCAATAACAATATGGGGGCAATAGGGGCACAACAATATTAATAAGGGGTATAACTACAATAGTAATGGGGTAATCACTAGTATTATAGGGACCCAACATAATAATTCTTCCTTATGTTGAGCCAAATCCTATTGGGTCTTTGTTAAATCATTCTGTAATTTCATGATAACAACTTCTCTTACCAGAGGAACATAGTGAGGGGTTTCCTCTGTTTGAGTTTCACTATCATGTGTTATCATTGAATCAGTTTGAACAATAGCTTTGGTTGTTTCCTCGGACATACAACAATCTACTTAGGCATTCTCCTCAAATTCGGTTTGAATAGCAACTTCAACTATTTCTTGGGGCATACAGTAGTCTTCCTAGGCATTATCCTCAAAATTGGTTTGGATGGAAATATCTATGGTAGGAATGTCCTTTTGGGTCTCCATTGAACAAGCACAAGGAATTTCAGTCTAAGTCTCAACAATCTCCAAAGGACATTGTTCTCTTTGGGTCCCTATTGAACAAACATAGGGACTTTCAATATGAGTCTTAATATCCTCCAAAGAACATTTTTCTGTTTGGGTCCCTATAGTTTCCAATTCTGCTTTTAGTTTCTGAGCCTTAACTGCTTCTTTTAACCACTCTCTCGACTGTTTGATTGTTTTATTTTGTTTCTTATATTTCTTATTCAGCTTCCTCAATCTGTCCATGTATGACCTCTTCTTTGTGGGGTTTCTACTTGGATATGGCACAATTATGCTTATTTCTAGTTCATGTGGAGCTATCCCAATATTAGGCTTTTGTTCCAATGGAACAATATCTCTTGACTAATTTGCGTCTTCAGGGTATTCTTCTACATGGGCTTACCTCTCAGGGGACTCCTAAGGAACAATATCTCCTAAGTGATCTTTGTCTTCAAGGTCTTCTTCTACATGGGCTTCTCTCTTAGGGGACGCCAATGGAATAGTGTCTCATGGTTGATGTTTGTCCTAAAGGGTTTCCTCTACATGGGCCTCTTTCTCAAGGGACTCCAATGGAAAAATGTCTCCTGGTTGATTCTCGTCCTCAAGGGTTTCTTCTGCATGGGCCTCTTCCTCTACGGACTCCATTAGAATAATATCCCCCTGGTTGATTCTCATCGTCAAGGTTTCTTCTGCATGGGCTTCTTTCTCAAGGGACTCATTCATAGAGGGAACAGATTCCCTCTGATCCTGTGAATTATCAGAAGATGGAAAAGTTTCAGTATGGCCAGAATAGCTGGCAAAGGTGAACTGGTTAAGGGAATGATTTTTCCCTATAAAATTTCCATATGGATCCCTTTCTTCACAGTATGTACCCATATTCTCCATTACTCAAGTCATTTCTTCCTGATATTCCTATAGAAAATCATCTTGCGTGCTTGGAGGGGGCATATGAGATGACCCTTCTTCTTCTGTTGGAATTGGGGTGTACTGCTGTGATTTTATCCTTGTAGAATGCCTATGTTTCATTGGGAAAGTGATGAAAAAGGCTTCCTTCTGTTTCTTTCCATTTTCAGATCTACTACCTTTACTCTGTACTTTTCAGTATCTAGTTCATCCATATTTCTATCATCTATCCCTGTGTGTTCATTTGGGTTTCCTTCTATTGGTGTTAAGGTATGATTTACAAGGTTATCCTAATTTAATTTTTTCTGGGCCAATCCATGAATAATGATTAACTTACTCAGTCCATGATGGCTGATGAGAGAATGTGGGTCTTTAGCTTTCCTAACCCGACTAGCAACATCATGAAATAAGGAATTTAAATAGAATGGCAAATCAACTATAATTTATTGCTTAAGAATGGCTAACAATTTGAGTTGTCAAGGTTTTACCACATCTTGATGTCCATCACAAGTGATGTACCTCTGAAAAATGTTTGCCAATTCCTTCCATGGTTGCTTTAAAGATGTGGGGTTAATCCCTTTGCCATTACGTACCAATTTTTCATCTACGTCTTGGAATACCGCAACTGTGTCCTGCAGGAGAACATGCTTAGTAGTCCATCTTGTATATTTTGCAAGAATTCAAGCATTATTTCATTATGGAATTCCTGTAATTTGACTAGGTACCGAAGCTAGTCGACGGACTCAAGAATTTCTTGAGTGTGTTTTATTAGTCGGAGTACTATAGGTTCACTGTGGATAGCCTTTCCTCCCATGGTTGTTGTTTCTCAATAGCTAGTTCACTTCGCGCTTTTGCATGCACTTTCTCACAAATTCTCAGTTTGGAACAACACAATAAACTGTATACAAACTTTAAAGTTATTAAAAGAGAAATGGCATTGATTTAAAGTCGTTATTAATAGGCAATGACGTTGTTTTTCATATCAACAATTTTTGGTGCAACTTAATAATTAATTCACATGCTATCCATAACGCTTACCTTCTCCCCTCCAATCAAAAAATACTTTGATAATTATTATGCACACTATTCATAATGTAGAGCTTCCCCCCTCCAATTCGAAAGGGCATCCACAACCATAAAGCATGGGAAAAAGGGAAAGGGCATTGGGGATTCATAAATGTGGTAACACAACCAATAAAAGTGGCATAAATATGCAAGAAAATGGTTAGACCAGTACACGTCACAAAGATTTGAAATGACCACAAAAGGAATGAAATAGAAAATTGATCATTATGTAAAGATATATTTTTCTTAGGTTGGAAAAATGTGACGAAAGCATGACCGGCTATAAATGATAACAACTGTTGGTATCGATTGATTAGACAGTATTGATATAATGCATATAAAAGCATAGTTTACCATGCATGTTGGTTAATTTAGTTATAAACACCATTCAAATGGTAAATTCACCTTTAGAAATGAATCAATTGGAAATAATGGGATAAAGAATAATTGACAATGTAACATAGAACTTCAATGCCACAAGTAGAGGCACTGCTACGAGTAAGCATTCATAGCCTCCACGGGGTTGCTTTTAAACCCAAAAATGAATAAGAGTCCTCCATTTAGTATCTAGATAGTTTTCTTTTTCATTTCTATAAAGAGACCATTATGCTCGCATGGTAACCAAATAATCATAGTGCCATTCACCATGATATAACAAAGTGATCAAGCTAGCTCGTGATGAGACCTCCTATCCTTCTGACAATTTTGACTATCTAGAAGGTCATTACCGTAATGTGGTGGCCATACTAGAATGTCACTTGTTACATCCTTATGATCATGGTATGATGGCTCGTAATGAGACCCCCAATCCTCTTTAAGAATATTTGTGTTGTATTTTCATATTTCCATATTTCCATTTTTTTATTGTAAAGGGAGGGAGGCTCATAACTCCTTAAGAGTTAGGGATGGCATGAGAAGTAAAAAAAAAATGCCAGTGAAAGTTATGCTCTTATCCCTATATCATCATACCAAAGGGAATTATCAATTGAAAGTGTGAAAGATAAACCAACATGGTATTAAGCTAGTGAATCATTTTATGATATGTCCAAAGAGAAGATATTCATCCAGTCATTATATAGATGAACCACGTTAGTTTCAGAATAATGATAACCATCAAAGCTTTTACAAGTCACAATGGTATTAATTTTACAACTTTTCCTTTATTTTGGGTACAAATTCCAAATCCAAATAGATGGTTTTGATAAGAAAACATGGGAGAGAAAAATGGCAGTTTGATTAAAAATGAATGATGATCGAACAACAATTACTGGTCCTAAGAAAAAGAAATCACAATGGTTCATTCTATCGATCAACATCTATTCAATTGACTAAACAACAACTGCTCAATTGATTGAACAACAGTTGTTCAATTGATTGAACAACAATTATTAAACACACCAAAAAACAAGAGAAATCCCTGTATTTACACAATGATGCCTATCTTAAATAAATTAGAACCAACCATAATAAAAAAGTATATACATTTTTTACAGCCTAAGAGAGATATTTTTTCATGAAAGTAAAGTTGTCAGGTCATTACTCACTGCAGCTAAAACTTGCATAGTGGGATCATCACGTACCTGTTGGAAAAAAGACTCTTTGGTGAGTGGTTTATGATAAAGACGTACCTGATGTCCGTTCACCCAGAAAGAATGACTAGACTCATCAATGGTGGTCAGAGTGAGAGTGCCATTATTGTGAACCTCCTGAATTTCATATGGGCCAAGCCACCATGTTTGTAACCTACCCGAAAAGTATTGAAATCTAGAATCATAGATGAGTGCCCAATCATCTTTCTGAAATGTCTTCTTTTTAATAAGACTGTTGTTCCACTTAGGTTGAATAATTGTGGTTTGTTGTAGAGAAAGTATTTGAGTCTCATCCAATTCATTTATCTGTTGAAGTCATTTAGTTTGGGCCTCCATCAGATCCAAACCCACTTCCTGGGCTATTCTAATAGTATTTATTTCAAATTCGATTAGAAAGATAAGATATTTTCCAAATACAAGTTGGTACAGAGAATATTCAATAATATTTTGCCAAATTGTATGATAGGCTGACAAGGCCTCTGGCAATCTAGTAGCCGAGTCACACCAATGGGTCGAAACTATCTTGGTCAAAATTTCTTTGATGACCTTATTGGTGCTTTCAACCTACCCAGTTGCCTGCGAGTGATACAAGGAAGTGGCTCTATGCATGGTGTGGTGGTTCCTTAGAGTGGCTATAATCTCATGTCCTACGAATTGACCCCCTCCATCTGTTATCACTTCCCTAGGTAAACCATACCACACAAATAACTTGAAAAGGAAATTGATCGCAACTTTTTCAATAGCTCTTAGCGAAGCTATTATTTCTACCCACTTTGTTACATAGTCTGTAGCAACCAATATGTAGGCCTTTTGGTTTGATGGTGGATGAAAGGGGCCAACAAAATTGAATTCCCATCATTCGAAAGGTTCTATTACCAATTGGAGTTGTAGTGGCATTTCGTCAGATTGACCAGGACAACCAATCCTTTGGCAATTATCACAATCCTAGATATATTTCTAAGCGTCTTTAAAAATGGTGAGCCAATAATAACCCATGTGTAGTGCCTTGTGCTCCGTTCTATGATCTGTGAAGTGTCCTCCACTAGGCTAGTTATGGCAGGCCTTCAAGATGTTATAGATTTCATCTTCATGAATGTGTTTGCATATGCACATATTATACATTGTATGAAAAGGTTATCGACCTGTCCAAGAAAATAGGGTGATGCGCTGGACAATCTATTTCCATTGCCTTGCTGTCAAGTGTGTGGGAAGCTTCCCTATTGCCAGATACTTTGCCACATCTACATACCATGGCATTTTACTATTATGGTAAACAAATGTTTGTCTGGAAACTAGTCATCGACTGCCAGTGGATCATTTACCTTTGGAACCCGAGACAGAAAATCCGCGAATTGGTTTTCCTTCCCTGGACGGTCTTTAATGGTGATATCGAACTCTTGCAAAAGTAAAAACCAATGAGTCACTCGACCATTTTTAATTGGTTTGTTAGGTAAGTATCCAATGGTTGAATGATCAATATACATAAAAACTTGATAACCAGTTATATAATGTCTAAAATTTTTTATGGAATAAATGACAATTAAAAATTCCTTTTCTGTTACTCTATAATTAAGTTCAGTAGCAATAAGATTTTTGCTGATATAGTAAATAGTGTAAGGTTGTTTGTCCTCCTCTTAGCCGATGACAACACCTATTGCTACATCTAATGCATCCGTGGAGATATGAAAGGGTAGCTCCCAGTTGGATCCACGTAGTACTGGTGCAGTCGAAACTAATTTCTTAAAATCTGTAAAGGTTGTGTCACAATTATCAGACAATTTAAATTTAACATTTCCTGTTAAAGCATACAAAGACACAAAAATTTGTGATTTTTTTTTTTATGAACCTATGATAGTCACTTGCATATACAATGAATCTATGTACCTCTGTTTGAGTAGAGGGTGTATGTAGTAAGCGAATTACCTCTATATTCACTGGATCTACCTGTATCCCAGCCGTAGAAATGTAGTGTCTTAGGATTACGCCTTCTGTCATCATAATGTGACACTTGACGTTACTTAAACATGCCCTGGTAGCAATGCATCATTCCAACACCTTTTCTAATGTCTGTAGCACTTGGTCAAAGTTGTCCCCATACAAGGTAAAGTCATCGATATAAAATTCAAGTCCTTCATTTCTCAAATTAGCAAAAATATTGAGTATGACCCTCTGAAATGTAGTTGGGGCATTGCATAAGCTAAACAGTAACAATTTGTAAGAAAACGTACCCCATGGTAAGGTAAATGTTGTTTTGTGTTGGTCTTTAGGGATGATTTGGATCTGATTATAGCAACTGATACCATCTAGAAAGGAAACGAAATGCTTCCCTACCAATGTATCAAGGAGTTGATTAATAAATGGAAGAGGGAAGTGATATTTCTGCGCAGATTTGTTAAATTCCTAATAATCCACACAGATGCGTCACTTCCCATTTTTCTTGGGAATAACTACCAGTGGAGAGACCCACTTACTATCTAAAATGGGATAAATAAAGTTCACATCCAACAAATTATGTAGTTCTTCTTTCACAATATCTTTGAGATGTGGATTTAGTCTCTGTTGAGGTTGTCGGATAGGATGAGCATTCTTTTCACTCTAGATATGATGCATACATAATTGCGGGTCTATGCCCTTCATGTTTGGATAGTCCCAAGAAAAAGCCCTCCTATATTTTTGCATAACTTGGATGAGCTTTTGCTGTTTGTCTTTGTCTAGACTATCATTGATATTTAAAACCATGTCTGCTTCAATTTCAACAGGCTTGCTGTTATGAATGACAATTGTTGAAATATGCTGATCATCAGTATCTTTCAAAGGCTTTTCCAAGGCTTCATTTTCAATCATTTAATTTAACATTTGATATTTTACATTAGCCGCAGTGGATGGCTGATTAAAAAAGTTATTGATCACATCATATTCAGTCTGATTCTTGAACTCAAGTGCCTCTGCTACTGTAAGTGGTGAACAAATACTTTCTTCCAGGTATGTGGGTGGTTGTTTATTTATTTTCAAAATGGATAGACTTGGTTTGGTAGGAGGATATAAAAAAATATTAGTCATAGGGTCTCCCTTAGCAATGGTCATTCTTCCCACACGACAAGCTATATAAGCATCAGTTGTTGCCAACCAAGGTCAGCCCAAAATTAGAGGGTGCCCATCTAATCTACTTTTTGGGTTGACAACTAGAAAATCCACTAGGTGCTCCCATGAATCAAAGAAAAATGTAATTTCATGTAAATTTCCCTCTGGTCTTATCATCGAATCATCAACAAGTTCTAGAGCTATTATACCAAGTGTCTCACAAGCTTCCATGGTTCAGATGTTAATGGCTGCATCGAAGTCAATTAGTATGTTTGGAAAGAAGTGACCATATATGTGGGCTATAAGTATGGGATTCCCTGGATCTTCATATTTTATCAGTGTTAACCTCCCAAAAGTAAATCAGACAAGGTCCCTACATCATCGATAGTTGTGGAAGCTTTTATTTTCCTCACAGGCTTTTTCACACATAGTTCTTTAATCGTTTTTCCATGAATAGGAATATTTTGGATGGCCTGGAGGAGAGGAATTTTAATGAAAATATTTTAAAGTTCCCGTAAGAGATCAAAGTATGGATGAAAAATTGTTTTAGGTATTGTTAATATTTCAGGTAATGGGGGATAAGTAATTATGAGTCTTTCAAGATCTTTCTGTTCGACTATATCTTCTCCCTATTTTATTTCCATGTCAGTCACAGTCGAAGGTGTATTTACAGGTGATTTTTCTAATTCATTTGGTGTCTAGTCTCTGTCTTCCTCAAGAGTGATAATGCATCCTAACCTCAGCCTAAGTTCATTTCATGCTTTTTGTTTGATCTTGGGGTCTAAGTTTTCAAAAATTTGTATCATTTGGACTGGTCTGTTATTGGGATTTGGATTTGGCTAAGTTGGTAGTTGGGGACATAGAAGGGGAGGATGATTTTTCTCTACTGGATATGGGGTTGATAATGTAGGTTGAGGTTGAGAAGTTGTCCCCATAAGTGAATTGGTTATCCCTAAGGTTGTTTCCAATTCAAAGACCATTTTGAATTTTGTGAAGTAGAGGCGGCCACTAGGAGAAGTATGGATTACTTTTCCAAAAATGATTAAAAGGAGAGTTCAACCAACCATTACCTGGAAAGGAATGTGTTGCCGAAGGTGACATACGAAACAGTTGGGACTACCAAGTCAAGAAAGGTGATTAACCTTTCCACACTATTCCAAAATTAAACTGTTGATTAATGACGAAGAAGGAAAGAATTGAGATGTGTCTTGTGACATACCTGTAGATTGGCCTTGCCATTATCAACACTAGTTCATCAAGTATATTGGTTTTGTCTCTCCATCTACTTCGTCAAAAACTTCTTTCAGCCATGGAAGTGATAGTGCATGTCTAGATCATGTCCAATGGACACTCCCGTTGACTTTGCTTCTTTAGGCAACATGGGAAAAAAGTGGCCAAATTCTATTCTTCTAAGGCTTGTTTTTGTTTGGCCTATAGGACATCCAACTACATTATAAGCATGCCTAGGATGTCTGTGTTGAAGTCCTCTAGGAGGTTAGCAAATTCTACTCTTGTCACGTCTACACTTAGCAGCTTACTTCCTCTAGTCATAGAATCTTGGCTCCTTGACCCACTGTGTGTGATACATTGCGAACACCTAATACACAAGAAAAAAAATTCATCATAATCCTCTTGAGAAATGTATCCCTTCCCCATCAGATTTAAAGTTTCTAACCATTATTCTTGCATTCCTTTAATTAAGATGGCCTTTAAGAATTATTTTGGTAATGTGGAGTGAGGGGATCTCTACAAATTGTACTAAAATAATTCGACATATTCCTCTAGATTTTCATTATCCTTCACAGTTTAAATATTTCGTCTTGTTACACTGAAATTTGTCACCATGACTATCTACAGTTAGTATGGCTCCATCAAGAGTCATACTATCCTCCTTGTCAAGCCTTATACCTCTGCTCTCCATGTCGAACTTCAAGAAAGAGAGAAAGTCATTAAAAATCATGTTTATCTCTGGGTACGCAGGTTCTCTCTACCTTGCCTGCGTGTACGCATCCCAAGCTCATTGTACCTGCGTACTTGTAAGCTCTGTAAGTCAAGGGATGGGTGCGTACTCCTGTAAAGGTCAAAAGGCGCGAGTTTCATCTTAAAAAAGTTACTTGTGGTCATTTCTAGAGCATTCTAGAAGATTGTTTGACGTGTATTGAGCGCCTCCAGATGGTTCATGCATCCCTATGAAAGAGGAACTTATCCCATCAAGAGAGGAGCTACCCCATCCAAAAGAGGGAGTATCCCATTGATGTTGGACCTGAATAACTTCCTCTAGAACACTATAAATACAGGCATTGGGCCAGAGGAGGGGAGGTTGAAAGCTGAACATTCCAAAGGGTAGATGCTGCTGGAATTAGGACTTCCTTGTAGAAGCTTGTGAGGAGAGATTCCCATCCTTTCTTGTTTCATTTGGAAGTGGGTGAGCTTATCAAAGTAAAGGAAAACTCTTGCTGGACCCTGGGAGGAACTTGCACAACACCAAGGCTCAGGTTGTAATGGTTTCTTTTGTTTCCTATTAATACAAATAAGTCCATTCTTCTCAACAATTTGTTATTAATGAGTTGTTTCATATACTCCTTGGTCTATATGTTGAATATGTTTTATTTTATGAGATATTCAGGTGCTATGTAATCGTTTGATTGTTAGTGAATGCAGGTTTCGAAGTGAAGGAGGAGCTCATCCGGATCGACGAGGCTGGACTACTACAACAGCGTTGGACTACAGGTAGGATCTAAAACACTTGATTTCTTGTATGGTAAATGCATGTTTAGAGAAGGATTGCTCTTAATTGTCTTGTTTGTCACTAGAAAGTCTTAGGCTTCTAGGGAGGTTGGTTTTGTCTGCAAGATTAACTCTTTCCACATGACAAATTGGCAACTCCACTGGGGACTCCATTGATGTGATTGATTTTTCCTTTGAGTGATACTTTGATCTGAAAAGAGTCATTTCTTTTTTGGTTTTTGGCTGTTTGACTGTGTATTTGGGTGGGATAGCTTAGAGTTAAGTTAGATTTTAGTTTTTCTTAATTTTTCAGTAGTACGCACCCTCTGAGTTAGGCACAGTGCATACCTGTATGCACTGCGGCTTTGTACACAGAGCATGCACGCACCTGTACAAACAGACTGCCTGCGTACCCTGTCAAAAATTGAGAAAATTTCCATTTCTCCATTTTTTCCTTTAGTTTTTGTCTTTCATTAGTTTTTACTGCCCAGATCCACTAGTTATCTGTCAGAGATCTTCACCTGAACTTGTTTCGTTAGCGTCAAGAGTTTTAGTGAAATTCATAGAAGTTCTAGCCTTAGGGTTTGATTTTTGCAATGGTCCTATAGTGACTTTGACTTTAGAAGTTGTGAAACCTTGGATCTCTCTGGTTTTGTCAGTGTTCTTAGGAGTCGGACCTGTCGTAAAGTCTACCTGTGTGAGCAACCTACCTTTTTGTTGTCTCTTTGCGGAATTTCGAAGTAGTTTGTTGATTAAAGTTGTGAATTTCATTCTTAAGAAAAAGAACAAAAGAGTTTGATTTTTGTTTTTGATTGGTTTATGATTCTGCATGAACCGGTCCTTGGTTTGATTGTTACCAAGTAAAACATCCTGGAATCATCTTAGTAGGCTTTTGCCTCTTTAGATTTGCTTTTAGATAAATTTCCTTTTGATTTGCTTTTCAGTGAGTTTTTCATAGATTTTTAAAGATCTTGAAATTGCTTTTGTTAGATTAGTTTTACATGCTTTATTAAATAGGAAAAATACAAAAGCATCTCCTTTGCAAAGTTTGTTTTAAGTAGCATTTGAAGTTTTTGAAAGAGAAAGGAATTTTCATGCAAGTAATGAGTGGTCATGTGTTGTATGCTTGGAAAAGATAAAGAGATTGTTTCTTTGATTTTCTATTAAGAAAGTTGCTTTATCAAAAGTTTGCATTCTCCAACTCTCTTAGCTAGGGAATTCATTGAAAAAGAAAAGTAGTGTAAATCATCCTAGGTGCATCTTTTTAGTGGATTTGAGTCGAGTCTACACACCATCAGTTTCATCTCCACTACTTTTGTCTTAAAGAAAAGCCATAAAATTAATGCTTAAAGTAAAATCGACTTATCAATTTTTCTTTTACTAGGGATCTAAAGCACCAATAGAGATCAGGCTAGTGTCTTGGAGTAGGAGAGTAATTAACTCTCCAAGATAGCAAAACCAAACAAGTAGCTTATCTTGTGATAGGATGAATCCAGCTGTTGCATTTATACTCTGGGAAAGCTCCTCTTAAAGGAGAAGCACGAGCTCATGTCCGAACCAGTGAGGGGATCAATCCTCCCTCGTTGGGAACGATGCTAGACATGCATGTATTACAAACGGTAAACCTCAGATTATTGTTGAGGAGCCAGGGGTCACTTATCAGTAAACCTTGGATTGTTTTCAAGGAGCCGGTAAGGGGATTGAGCTTGATACTCTGCCCTTGCGTGCTGTCGGAGTGTAGACTGTTCCCCCAGGTGTATTTGTT
>APFE031267034.1:732-15486 GCA_000404065.3 Pinus taeda | reverse complement strand
CATTCTCCTTCCTCCAGTTGCTAGAGGTGTCTCCATGGGCTTACAACTCTCCATGTGAAATATCTGTAGTATCTCGTTGGCATACTTTCCTTGAGACACACACAATTCCCCATCACCTTTCCATACTTCCAGCCCGAGGAAGTAGTGCATGAGACCCATGCATTTCATCTCAATTCCATTCAATATCCTCCTTGCAAGGGTTGATCAACTTCTTATCACCTGTTAATATTAAATCATCAGCATATAAAACAATGACAAGTAATTTACCTTCTACCAAACCATGATAAAGGTTCACATCTGCTTCACTTTTGGTGAAGCCTAAACCAGTGAGATAACTATTCATCTTGGTGTACCAAGCTCGGGGTGCCTGTTTCAGACCGTATAATGCTCACTTGAGTGTACACACATGAGACTACCGATCAAATGTCTCAAAAGCTTCCAGTTGCTTAATGTACACCTCACCCTCAATAACACCATTGATAAATTATTTTTTTTACATCCATCTAGTGGATCTTCCACCCCATCTGCGCAACTAGTGAAAGAATTGATTTAATGGATTAATACCTTGCTACATGAGCAAAGGTTTCCTCATAGTCGATTCCCTCAACTTGAGAGAAAGATTTAGACACAAATCTGCCCTTATACTTCTCTACGCTCGTGTATGTTGCATTCTTAACCTTGAAGATCCATCTCAAACCCACAACTGATTTATCTGTCGGTCTTGGAACCACTTCCCAAACATTGTTTTTCATGATGGATTCATATTCTTCCACCAATGCATCCAACCAAACAAGTTGTTCTACTTCTTCCTCAAAAGAGGATGGCTCAATCTCTACAAGCTCAGTCATTAAAGCCATGTAGCCAGTGTACCTCTAAGGTGAACTCCTTTGCTTGCTCAAATTTAAAGGAGCTCCCACATTCTCCCTCACATCCTGCACTAATTTATCAACTTCTCTGGTTCTTTTTTTTCCTTCTCTAGATGATTCTGCTTGAGTGAATGTCTCCACTTTGCCTCCTCTCTGATCCTCCATTTGTGGCTGCTCCAAAACTTCCCAAGGCTCCTCGTTTGGAGCTAAAATCTCCTCTTCTGGTGAGATTTGAAGCTCCCTCTCAAGAGAGCACCATATTGCTTTCTCCTCTTCAAAATTTACATCCCTTCACATAATTGTCATTCTGAGGGAAGGTAAGTACACACAGTAATTGTGTGGAGTTTCAGTGTAACCCATAAAGTCTCCCAACTCTACTATCATCTCAAGCTTCTTCCTCGAATCTTTGGAGACATGGCAGTAAATAGAGGCTCCAATTTTTTTGAAGTGAGACACTTCTGAATTTTTCCCCAAGAAGGCCTCTTCCAGTGCAATCATACAAAAAATCTGATGAGGACTCCAGTTCTACAAGTAGAATGTTGTGTTACATGCCTTTGACCACAAATGTAGTGGTAGGCCTTGTTCATGTAGCATAGCTCTAGCAACTCCAACAATGCTCTAGTTCTTTCTCTCAGCTACCCCATTCTGCTGTATGCTGTGGGGTCTTACCAACTCTATTCAAATGCATTCTTTCACACATAAATCCTTGAAGTCATTCAAATCATACTCACTTCCATTTTCACTCTTGAGAGCCTTCACATTCTTGTTGGTCTCTTTCTCAATTAGTGCCTTGAATTCTACAAACTTTGAGAATGCCTCATCCTTCTTCTGCATGAAGAAGATCCAACACTTCCTTGAGAAATCATCAATAAAAATAACATAATACCTATGTTTGGCAGTGGAGGCTGGCGAGAAGGGTCCACAAACATCAGAGTGGACTCTTTCCAAAACTGCATGTGCTTTGCTGTCTCGATCATGGAATGTACATTTTACATACTTCCACAAGGTACAACCTTTGTAGACATCCTGCTACTCAAGTGCTCCTTTAGGGAGGCCATTGGTTATTCACTGCATAATTTTCAGGGCTCCATGATGTAAATGGCCCAACCTTTTGTGCCATATCTCACTAGAATTTCAACTTTGCACTTTCTTTTCCTTACTGCTTAATGCAACACAATCTTCCACATCTAGTTTATATATGTTCTTCACATGAACCCCAATCCGCTTCACCTTTCGAGTGGCTGCGTCTCAGGAATGCTTTCCCTTTGCTGAGATCACATCATAACCACGTTCTTCCAAAACTGTTACAAACATGAGATTATTATTTAGGCCTAGAACAAACATGACATATTTGAGGCAAAGAGGGGATCCCTACTCCCTCTTAAAGGTTATTGTACCAATCCTAGTAGCAATGTACCTTATGTCGTCCCCAATCTCAATATGCATATGGAGATCTTTCTTCTCTAGGTCAGTGAAAAAATATCTACACATTGTCATGTGGAACGAGTCTCCTGAGTCCAAGTACCACATACTTCCTGTCACAATTATTTCCATGCATGTGATAAGGGTGAAGTCTAGCTCAAACTATGAAGCCAAAGCTTCACCTACTGCTCCTCTCGAGCTCTTGTTGCTAGACTTTTTGTGTGGACACTTTGTAACATAGTGCCCAAATTCATGAAAATTGAAGCATTTTATTTTGAACAAGTCTTTCTTCTTGCCCCCTTGGATGGATTCTAGTTTGGTCTGAGATTTTTTCCCTTTTCCCTTCTTTCCCTTCCCAACCAATGCAAAAATTTCTTCATCCTCTCCCTTGGATGAGGTTCCATCTTTCGTATTTAGCATGATCTCTTCTTATACAAAATCAAACCATAAGCTTTCCCAATTCGGTAATTTCTCCCTCCCATTCACCAAGTCCTGGTAGTTATGTCAGCTTTTGGGAGGGTCTAGAAGAGCTAGGCTAACCAAGTCATCTTCTACAACATTCACACCAACCCCTACAAGTTCATCTTGAACTTTTGTAAATATGGTGAGATACTGTGCAAAAGTTTCATTTGTTTGCATATTAATGTTTCAAAGTTTTTCTTTGAGGGCCAATTTTATATGACCACTACTATTCTTGAACAACTTTGTTAGTTTCTTCCACATTGCGAAAGGAGTTTCTTTCCCATGGAGATTTAAGACAATCTGGTCTCCCACTCCCTCCAATATTATTCTCCTCACCTTGTTTACATCTTTCTTTCATTGGGTTAGGTTTTGGGCATCATATTCTGTTGGTTTTGCATCATCTTTCTTGATGTATTCTAACAATCCAAAGCACCACCTCCATGTGATCCTTCTATTCAATGAAATTCAAGTTGCCTTCCAAGACATATTCTAATCTCAGTCCATTGAAGGCCATTCTCCTAAATTTGAAGAGATCCTGCTACACTGAAGCTGCAAATTCAAACCTCCTAAGAAACAACTTCAGAATTCATGTTCTAATGTGAATCCCGAGTTTGATACCATGAAGTTGGTGATAGAATTGCAATTGATCAAGAAATTTCATCTAAAATCAAGAGACACAATTCTACTCTACTGATTTGCGGAATTTAATTCACAATTTTGAACAACATTCACGAACATGCAATAAGAAAAACCAGACCTGCACAATATTTTTTCTAGGGGAACCAAACTGGGAAATACCCCTCAAACCTCTTTGCATTAATAAATTGAATAGAGATGTATTACAATTGCTTGCCCACTCTGAGCAAAAACTGCAAGTGAATAACCTATCGCTCTGCTCAATGAGAAGCTTTGACCCAAACTTAGTCAATTTATGCCTCTACTTGAGCCCCTATTTCCTTGCGCAAATCCTGAGGAGTTAAACCCTATTTTTTAGGAATTTTCCTCCAATTGATTTCATAATTACCAAGGATTTCTCATCTCACTGCATGCAACACATGTACACTCAAACTAATTTACAACTTCTTGTTACATTGCCTTGGAATCTCCACCACAACTGAGGAACTCAAATTCCTTGCATGCACTAGCTATTTTGAGTTGATTGACCAATTAACTGGATGATCACCGAGTTAGGTTGTTATCCATTGCACAACTAACCTTCCGCTAGTTCTATCAACAGTTAGAACTAGTTTAAATGAACACAACTAGATATAACTGAACTGGATTACTAAAATTTAGAAATCACACATGCTTAATTGAACTCCAAGCCCTCTACCTTGAATTTACTAAGCTAAGTGAGTGACAAGAGCCATGTCACACAAGTTAACTACATCCAAGTTGTCTGCTGATGTGGAAATTCAAATTTTCTCAAATTGATCCAAGGAAAAGTCAAATTGAGACTTTCTTGCTACACTTCTCAACACTTTTTGCTTTCTAACATAGTAATTTCAACATTTCTTCATCCAAATCTTCAACACTAGACCAACTATAAAGAGTTATTGACAGTTGAATTATTCCTGAGGTAAACAAAATCATATCTCTGATTCAGTTTTATCTATAACGACACAAAAATGATTTTTATTTATATGTAAGCAAAGTCCTCTCATACTTATTTTTCCTTATTCTATATCCTTTCTTATATTCCTAACCCTATCTAAACCTTGCCCCTATCTAAACCTTGCCCCTATCTAGACTTTATCCTACATTGTCTTGTAAGCTTATCCATTATCTTCTTTATGTCGAATTGATAAATGCTAATGTATTAAAGTGTTCTATTATACCTTGTTGAATTTATGTAATAGTTGTATCATTTTGCAATCCACCATGATGATGGTCGAATTTTACATTGATTACCATCTACTAAATTCGTGAGCCTACCCTCGGACCGACACAAATTACCCCTTGTATTATGCATACAACCAACCCCTCTTATCATTACCAACTCTTCATCATGGACAATCATGGATTTTCATGCCACTGAATTGTCTATTCAAAAAATGAAACCCTCATATGAGATAATTGGCTAGTTTGACCTCACGATGCCTATCTCATCTCGATGAATAAATTCTAAATCAAGGCACCAAGATTGTCAATGAAAATTTGTAGTAAGGTTTCATAATATGAACAACAAGCCATTGGAATATTAGGGTTACCTATGTGATGGTAGAGGTTACAATTATAGTGGTTAATCGACATGAGACAACTATTTAAACTCTTGAATCTTTACCTAAGTATGATGCATGCCATGGATGGTTCAATGAATTTGGATGACAAGGGTTTCTTGCACGATTTCAGAGGTACGATGATCAAGTCACATTATAGTTGCATAGAATTTTAATGGCCACATTTTTCGTGTTGGAATCTACTCATTAGAGTCATAAAAGAGACATTGGCCCATGAAATTGTCCTCCCTCGCACTAGAGAAAAGTGGTTTGATAATAAGATGTTAGACATAAATATCTGCAATTCATTCCTAAAACCAGAGTATCAAGACGCAAACTGGGAAAAAGGCATACCAACAAGATGACTTAGGGATGAATGAGAAAAGCCATTGTTGATCATATAAAAATTCTTGACCTACAAGGGGAGGTATGATCTTACCTTATAATATCACATTCATATCCTTCTACATTTTCAGCCTCGTTAAGAATTAACTTTTCCCTATTATCTACAAAATAGTCTCAGAAAAATGGCAAGTTTGGTGAAGAAAAATAAAAATAATCCTCTTACGAGCCTCCATTGTTATGGTCTCATTAAAATGTTAATCGTAGAAGAGTTTAAATATTAAAATGAGACATGGGATAGTTTCATGGTTCATAATGGTTTTGTGTCACAACCATAGGGGAATTTAACAGAGAAAAGCCTAGAATAGGGGTTTGGTGATGTTAATCATGAAGAAGATTTCACTCAATCCAAAGCCAATAGTATTGATCCTTCTTAGCATAAGTCAAAGACAAGGAAGATCAATGCATCAAAAGCGAATCCCCCAGTAACTAAATCACCTACTCATTGTGTCACTCAAAATATGTCTAAGTAGTAGGCAATCAAAATCCTACAAAATCACCACCTGTGCCCACACCTCAAGCAACTAAGCACACTTTTGTTTGCATCAACAATGGCGATGAATAGAGCTTGGAGGAACTCTATAGAGTAAAGAAGAAGCAGGAAATTCAACCTCCAAATTCACCACAATAGATTCCCCCTAAATCACCTATCAAAGGGCCTGCTACAAAAGCATTTAAGCGTGATTACCCTTCTCCATATTTTCACAGTGAATATGTTGGTGATGTTGATCCTTATCTTCTACCAGATCAATCCATGTTTCATTCACCCTGGTTGACCCATTGGCTGAGAAGTTAAAAATAAGGAATACAAATATTAAGGGCTTAAAAGAAGAGATCATGGAAATTACAATACTTAATCGATATAGAGAAAAAGAAAATGATTGGTTAAGAGTTCAAAGTTGCAAGTTTCAAGAAGAGATTAAGGAGTTATAGTTGGAAAACAAAATGCTACAGAATATGCTTTTTGACTCCATTCCATCTACATCCCAAGGGATGTAGACAAGGAAAGTGGCTAGGACTGAAGGAGGCCTCAACATACTTATCAATGCTATTGGGATCTCCTAAGTAGGCTGCAATATGGTAAACAATTTTTATAGGGTTTGATTTTGCAGTTTTGTGTATGTCTTGCATGGGGGCATGCAAGATATTTGATGTGGGGGAGACGTTGGCCCCCAATATTAGCATCTCTAGTTACCTTGTTTCCACATGATTTCCTTACTTATTATATATCTTTTTCCATAAAAATCCATACTACTGGCCTCAAATACCTATAATTAATATAATGAGGTACATCTTGCTTAAATGATTAAAATGTTATGTTTTTAGTAAGATTGAAGTGAATTTTGAGGGTATGTTATTAATGATGGAAATGTAGTTCACTTACGAAAACTAGCACATATTCTTGTACTCAAAGGAACCACAAGGTCATTATGCATCACATTCGTTTCTATCCACATAGGAGTTCGACTTGTAAGCTGGACGAATATAAGACAACATAACACCTCTCTTCTTAACACACATTTGAATCCATTAGAGAAAGCCTAAAGTCAAATGGAAGCACCAAAGGTTCTACCGTGTGCCTCCTAGTTACCAGTCATAATAAAGAAACCTTGTATTGATATTGAACAAGCAGACATTCAGGATCTGGTACATCTCATCGCACCAACAATGGAGTTGGCGAAAGTTACAGAGGAAAAACAAGATTTCTTGTTTAGAATTTTGGTTATTGTGAGGATATTTTTTCCTAAAATAGAGGGTTGGACCTTATCCCTATATCATGGCATTTTGAAGGCGAGATCTGAAGGCAACATTGGATGTAACACTTATAAATAGAACTAGGCACATTGATGCTAAGTTAGCTAGTTGTTATTGTGATCTTGATATTTTTTCTCAGACTCTATAACTCTGTATCAACCATGCACTAGTAGGCCTATTAATTTTTTTTTGTGATTAATAGAAGATTAGTTCAATCATGACTGCACATTGTGATTTTCTACTTTTCTTGAAAGTAGTTTACCTAGGCGCTACCTGTGGGAGGGCCCATCATAACTGCATTCCTGATTTGTAATGTATCATTTCTTCTTATGCCCATATGTTCTATAGTTTTTATAACTATATTTTCTCTATAATATTTGATGGTTGATGTATTGATAATTATTTTGTCTTATTACGAGGATTGTATACAAAGCAATGTTATGTAGATCAAGATTTCTACTTTAGTTTAGATTCAACCTTTAATTGGATTTATGTTTATGATTATATAACTGCATTGCATTACTTTGTATTCATTTCAAGGTTTCATTTATGTACTATAACTAGGGTAAGCTATATAATCTGGAAGTCGTGAGAATCTATTCAAGATATCAAGATTGATAATCTCATTCTTTTCCATTGTAATCTGACCCCCTTTCTTCCTTATTTAACATTGATATAATATCAAGATCTAAAATAACATATTCTGTTACACTCTGTGGCAGGTAATTTCAGCCTGATACGATTCTTTACTGAGCATATAAATGTTTTTCATTATTTACACTTAGTCTGTCAAAAGGCAGTCCGCATTCTAAGGACTAATTTGATGCCTTTACCCTATATTTTCAAAGCTTGATCGATCAATATATAAGATTGTTTTCGATTTTTATGTGGTTTATGTTTGCACACATAGATTTGAATCTTAGTTATGCTTACATATGATATTTATTAATATATACATAGATATTATGACTCTTGTTGTAATAGTCTAGGTTTTAATCAAGTCTGCATAGTTCCCCTATAATATGAGTTGTTTCTAGTTTAGTGTATATACGAAAATTAATATATTTGTGGATTTCGAGTTATATTTTGTTTATGTTTGGAGTTTTATCTAGAAGGTTTGCATTGGGACCATTGCTTGAGCAAAAAATAGTAGATCTCGAGAGATATTTTTAATCTTGATTTCATTCGAGCATCTAGAATTTTAATTCAATGGCCAACTTTTAATTTTAATATTTGGTTTCCGGAAGCTGAGAACCAAAACTAGAATCTCTTATCTTTCAAATCCAACTTGTGTTAGGATATTCCGACACATAGGAAATAGTTAAGTATAACTTGGTCTAGTGTAGAGTTAGGTAAAGTGTGTTTCTTTACTATGTACATTTGTAACTTACAATCCGACGGTCACAATATGTTCTAGACATGAAGTGATTCGACGGTTCATCCTCTCTTCGGTATTACCGACACTTGATCTGTGGCTTAACACCTGATTGGTCCATGATCTCTATTTAAAGAGCATGGAGGGTCATTTGTAGGGTGACTGTTCAGGAGAAAAGCTTGTGCAAATTTTATTTATTTTATTAATAAATTGCCTGAAGTGGCTATGTTGGCTCAGGTCGTGGACTGTTTCCCTCTTTGAGGGTTTTAACCACGTCAAGAATGCTGGTGTATTGATCTGTGATATGTTTGTGAGCGATGTCCTTTGGTGTTCTGTCTGAGGAACTTACCCTGTAAATTCCTACATGGTATCAGAGCTATTTGAGGGTCACATCCATTGGTGATCCAAATCAGAAGCCGGTATAGCTGCATCGGACTGTCGTTTCCTAGATATATTGTTTCTGACTGCTTTCGGGCCAAGAGGACTGCTCTATTGTGTTAGGAGAATCTGTTTCAGTGAGGAACCCCTTTCATTTCACGAGAAAAGTTTTCTGATAGCCCTAGCTATGTCATTTTTAAGATCTAGAGGTATATAGCCTTTATTTGGAGTTTTAGTTATTTATCTCTCTGTTTATTTCGGTTTATTTATCTCTCTATTTTTTTTTTTTAATTACCGGATCTATACCTTTCTTTTTTGCGTATTCTCTTTGCCTTGCAACTCTGTGCGATATGGGCAAATCAGAAACAAAGAGGAAGGATTTTTCTCATTTGTATGCTTTTTTTTGTCGCCCCTTAGGGTGATCTTGAAAAATTAAAAACATTGAAAAAAATATTTAGTTTCCGTTAAAAGCTAACTTCAAGCCATAAGGTTTGGTTTTTTTGTATGTCCGTGTTGGGTTGTGTGGTTTTTTCTTTAGAGGCAAAAAGAAAAATTTCAAGTAAGCACACACCCAAAACCCCAAAGCTTCAGTTAAAAAAAAAAAAAGAAAAAAGAAAAAAAGAAAACAACCCTTCCTCTTTTCCAAAAATTACTAACATTTTAAACTAGCTCATTTGGTCTAAAATTACTTTATGAAAATAGAGGTCTTGAGTTCAAATCTTTTTTTTTGTTGAGTTATTTTTTCAAAAAACACATGTAACTTATGTTTTAAAGTTACTTTATGTAAAAGTGTTCTCACCCATTATAAAAAATGAGTCACTTATAATTCTAAAGTCTCTTTATCTTTTATTTAAGTTACAATTTAGTGGGTAACTCATAAAGGACCATTGTAAAAGTGACTTTCACTTATTTATAAAAGTGGATCACATATATTTTTTTTAAAGTGAGCTAATTAGATTAAGTTTTAAAAGGGGGAAGGACGATTTTTTTTAAATATAACATTATCATTCATTTCCGCACATTCACGCACTTCGTCGACATTTTTAACAATTTTTTTTCAAAAAGCCATAACTTCTTCATCTGGAAACTATTTTCAGAGCTGTTTTTTTTAATCTGCCTAATTTTTCGAGATATTTCAATTGGAATTCTTAGTTTCAACATCTACAGCGTCCGTTTTTGTTAAAATGGAAAGTTCATGCCAAGTTATTCTTGACAACACCAACTACTTCCAATGGTGGTCCTACATTGTGGATTTACTTAGAAGTAAAGGTATTTATAGAATAGCCTCAGGCCAAGTAACTAAACCTAAAGATGAAGATAAGGCATCGAAAAGGGAAAATAGGAAAGATCAAGCACGTGGGTTGATAGGGATGTTTATTTCTCCAGACCTTAGATTCCATATCGCTGAGCTTGATACCCCTAATGAAGCAATGAAACAGCTCAGTAAAGTTTTTGGAATTAAAAATGAAATTAGAGCCCATCAACTCGAAAATGAGTTGCTTACGTTGGATCCCAATATTTTTTCTTCCATTGAATACTTTTTGTCCAAGTTCAAGACCCTTAGATTTCTCTTGGAAGGTGTTAAGGTTAAGAAAGAAGATGGTAGCCTTATCTATTCCATTCTTACTAAGTTGGGACCAGCATACTTTGTGTTTGTTTTCACCTTCAATTCTACTAGAGAAGCATTTATTTCTCAAGGACAAGACTACAAGTCCCCCTCTTTTGATGCATTTTGTGATTCTTTAATAAGAGAACAAGAAAAACTCTTACATCTTTGTCTTCTTAATCTTGGAAACTCTTCTAAGAAAGCCTTAACCGCCCAGCAGTAACCAAATTCAAAGAATCCTAAGAAGTAGTATCCCAAAAAGAATGGTCCTAAACCAAACAAGGGTCCTAAGCAATTTCAGTCTCAAAATGAAAAATCATTTCAACAAAATGATAAGGCAAATAAAAACAAAGGGAAGAAGACTGATAGACATTGCCACTTTTGTAATCGAGATGGCTACTTAGAATCCAAATGCTTAAGAAGATGGAAGCCTTGGAAGCAACGATAAAGAAGCATAACATCCATTTGGAACACTCTTCAATTTCAACTTCATCTTCAGGAATAACACTTTCTACATGTGGTTGTCAAGCATCTCGGTCTGGTTATGCACTAAATGTGTCTTCTTCTTCTCATTCTCATGAGTGGGTCATTGATTCTGGAGCTTCTTATCACATGGAAAAAAACAAAGCCATGTTTTCTTTTTGAAATGATTGTAAAACAAAAATATATATGTTGGTGATGATAGATCTCTTAGTGTTGTAGGGACTGGAATTGTTCATCTAGACAATGGTCAATTTATGATGTATTATGTGTTCCAACCTTATCCTGCAACCTTCTATCTGTATATCAGATAACTCATTCAGGTGAAGGTAAAACCGTCGAATTTTCACCTCACGATGTTGTAATTAAGGACCTAAGAGATCCTAAACAGATTTTAGCTACTGGCATTGCTGATGATTCTACAAGGTTGTATAAGTTTAAAAGCTTTGGGTCATCAACTCTTCCCTTGGTATTTGTTTCTCATAATGATGAAGTGAGCAAACTTTGGCTTAAGTGATTCGGTCACTTAAACTATCGCTCCCTTCAAAATCTATGTAAAGAAAATACGGTGACAGGTCTTCCTATGGTATTTTGTAGAGATGGTGTTTATTCTAAATGTGTACTCGGAAAACATCATAGGGATAGTTTTGAAAAATTTGCCTCTTGGCACGCGTCAGCCCCTTTACAGCTTGTGCATAGTGATTTATGTGGTCCACTTCTAGTTGTTTCATTCTCTGGCTACAAGTATTTCTTAACTTTCATTGATGATTTCTCTAGACGCACTTGGGTATACTTCTTAAAACTCAAGAGTGAAGTATTTAACATGTTCTTGGTCTTTAAGGCTTTTGTTGAAAAACAATCTAGACATCAAATTTTTAAGCTAAGATTTGATAAAGGCGGAGAATATGTTAACAACAAATTCATCAACTTTTTCACTAAGAATAGAATTCAAATGCAACATACTATTGCATATACTCCACAACAAAATGGTGTAGATGAAAGGATGAATCATACCTTAAAGGAAATGGCTAATTGTATACTTCAATCTAAAGGACTTAGTCTTAATTTTTGGGCATAAGCAATTAACTGTGCAAATTACATAGTAAATCGCACTCCTACTAAGGTTTTAAAGAATATCACTCCAGAAGAAGCATGGAGCTCAATTAAACCAAATGTAAGTCACTTTCGTGTTTTTGGAAGTGAAGCATGGTCCATATTCCAGATGAGAAACATAAAGCTTTAGAACCTAAGAGTGAAAAATGTATTTTTTTTGGATATTTTGAAGATGTCAAAGGATATACACTTATTCCACTTAAGTTTTAAAATGTTATTATTAGAAGAGATGTAAAGTTTGCTGAAAATATATCAGCCTATGAGCCTAGTTCTGTTGGGTTGTGTTATATTCTTTCCATGAATAGCCCACGTAGTTAACTGGGGGTTAGAGGGGGTGAGGTCACAGGGGGTTTGAGGTGTACCCGTAAGGAAAATTTTGGTTTTGGATCCTATGTTAGGATGGGCGGACCACCTATGGTTTTGTGCATGATTTTCACACATGTTTTTGGATGCGATGGTTTTTGGTCCATGGTATTGGATGCTTCGGCATGTATAAATATGTATTATAACATTAAAAGGAACATAATGAAAAATCAAGCTGGTAGTCCCGGTTTTGGGATCTAGGGGAAAATCTCCGTGTATATGTTTTTTATGTGTTATGCTCTCGCATTGTTTATTTTCTGTGTTTTAGAATTCGTATGCAGGTAATTTCTGTACGGGGTTAAAACCTACATTTGGTATTCGAGTTGTTTTGGCTTCAAGGAGACGCCTTTGTTGCTGAGGGGTTTCACTTGGGCCTGTGGTAGACTCTGTTCAGTGGGAGATTTGTAGGATCGATTCTGGTGGTGAAAGAAAATGGAAAGCAGTGGAAAAATAGAGATCAAGAAATTTAATGGTCAGAGTTTTGAGTTGTGAAACTCAAGATGGAGGATCTATTGGTGGATAAAGATTAGTGGATCGCGGTAGATCCGGGTACTAAACCAACGTGGGTGATCGATGAAGAATGGAAGAAGTTGGATCAGAAGGTAAAAAGCACAATACAATTGTGTGTCTCAGATTCAGTATTGCTGAATGCATCAGGGGAAGCTACGACGAAGGCTTTGTGGGACAAGTTAGGGACTTTGTACCAATCTAAGTCTCTGGTGAAAAAACTGTTCTTGTGGAAAAAGCTGTATAACTTGAGGATGAAAAATGGAGACTCGGTGACAGAGCATCTGAACACACTTAATATTGTGGTAAGTCAGTTAGCATCTGTTGATATTAAAATTTCAGATGAAGATAAGTGCATCAGTTTGTTGTGTTCTGTACCAGATTCGTGGGGTAGTCTGGTTATTGCAATAGGTAGCAATGTAACTGCCTTGCAGTTTGATGAAATAGTCTCATCCTTGTTGACGGAGGAGATGAGATAGAAAAATATGGAGAGCCAGAATGGTGATGCCTTGTCTGTACGAGGACGGTCCCAAAACAAAAACAAAAATAAGTCATTGAGTGGGAGATCTAAATCTAGAGGGAGATCTAAATCTCTAGGGAAACCGGTAAAGGTGGTGTGCTGGAAATGCGGAAAGGAAGGGCACTACAAAAGGGACCGTAAATATAAAGCTCCTGATAAAGGAAAGGGATTTGATGATGCTCCTTCTGCAGAGGCGAAAACCACCACAGATGAAGGTGGGGATGTGTACTTGGCTTCTTCAAGTACACATGTAGATCATGAGGCATGGTTGATTGACTTAGGTGCATCCTTTCACTTCACTACCCATAGAGAGTTGTTATGCATGTATGAGAAATATGATGGTGGTGATGTCTTCTTAGGGGATGATAGGAAGGCTAGAATGGTTGGTCGTGGAAAAGTAAAGTTGAAGTTGCAAGGTGGAAGGGTTAGAACACTTCCGGGTGTTCTGCATATTCCTGCATTAGTCAGAAATCTAATTTCTGTAAGCAAGCTGGATGATGCAGGTGTAAAAACATTGTTCTAGAAGGATACCTGCAAGATGGTTCGAGGAGCACTGGTATTGATGCGGGGAGCTCAGACTGGAACTCTGTACAAGCTGCAAGGTAGCACTGTTGTTGATGGGTGCAATAGTTCTGTGGTTCCTGAAAGTGGAGCAGAAAATCTAGTGGTCTTTGGAGAGAAGACCATGCTGTGGCATCAAAGTCTTGGACATATTGGAGAGAAGGGCCTTCGAATACTTCATGATAAAGGTATGGTAGAAGGCATGAGTAATAGCTCTCTAGATTTTGATTTATGTGAAAATTGTGTATATGGGAAGCAGAATCGAGTGAGTTTCCCCTCTGGTGGTAAGAGGGCGAAACATATGTTAGAGCTTGTACACTGTGATGTGTTTGGACCTGTGAAGGTTCCATCACTAGGTAAGTCTGTGTACTATGTATCATTTATCCATGACTTCTCAAGGAATACATGGATATATTTCCTTAAGAAGAAATCTGAAGTCTTTGACAAGTTTAAAGAATTTAAGGCTCTGGTGGAAAACCAGACAGAGAAGAACATAAAGGTGTTGAGGATAGATAACAATGGATATTTTTGCAGTAAGGAATTTGAAGAATTCTGTAAGAAGTGTGGTATAGCACAGTAAAAGACTACTCCATATACACCTCAACAAAATGGAGTTGCAGAAAGAATGAACAAAACGTTGATGGAAAGGGCAAGAAGCATGCTTAGTGGTGCCGGGTTAGGACAAGAATTCTGGGCAGAGGCAGTGGAGACAACATGTTACCTGG
>APFE031267033.1:0-25448 GCA_000404065.3 Pinus taeda | reverse complement strand
GTTGATCTTCAATTGATTGATGTTCTAACTCCATCTTATATATATGAGTCAGCTTCCATGAACAGTCATGTCTCTTCCAAGGGATGTGTTGGTTGGGCATTCAAGCCAACCTTCCTTTGTTCAAGCCGACCATAAACCCCAAATAATGTTGCATTGTTTGTCACATACAAACTTTCCTTTGGTTCACCTTCGGTCATGTGCCTTCATGTCTCATCCTCACTCGCGTACCTTTGCAACTTTGGCGGGCGCGTCTCAACTGGGCACACCTTGTCATCAGTGGGGCGGATCTCGACTAGTCGCGCCTTGTCTTCGGTCAAGTGCACCTAGGCTAAGCACCCTCCTCATGTCGGCTCTCCAATTCGTTCCAATCATTCCACCGAACTCATCTCGGGTGCGTTCTTCGTGCGCTTGTCTCATTGGATTCTTTCCATTGAACTCATCTCGAGCACGCTCTTTGTGCCAACCAAATCATTCTACTGAACTCAACTCGCCCTAACTCAGGCATGCTCGGGTGCCACGCCTAAGGGCTTGACATCCTCCCCCCTCCCCACTTCAAAATGGTTGTCATCCTCGACAACACACCCCTTGACAAACTTCTTCACCAAATCCTAAAGATTTTCCTAATCATGAACAACCTTCGCATCAACTGCCTTCATTAATACAGAAGAATCTCATCTCAACATATATACCATGTCTATTCATGTATTGCAACCTGTAAGAATGACATGTGTTGGATCCCCTCATGCAATCGACTAGTCAGGTAGCTAATCTGACTGTAGCATCAACTACATAAGAACACATGCACCCAAACATGTGCAACCATTGTCACCTCTTCCCTGTCACATAATCTTTCCTTTGGTTCTGCTCATCATGAGGTGTCATTCAATGGCATCTCAAGCCCCCAAGGGTCTCACCATCTCAAGAGAGTTACAATGAGCCCATCTCCTTCATGAGCTTCAAAAAGATGGAGTGGGGAATTCATACGACTTCCCTTTCCACGTCACAAGGGCATCTCTCTTCGTCTCCGAGAAGAATCCACCCATGCTCGGTATGAACCCTCCATACTTCTCTACAATATAATTTATTAAAGGTGGATAGGAACACCTACCCATACTCTCTTCCATCATCTTCATCGAACTTGGATCGTTATGGCCTAGTATATTTGTCTTTACGGTTCCATCTCGATCCACAGACATCCCTCCATCTTCATCCTGTTCTCGGTCTGATTCCTACTCCAAACTCTCAATCCATCTATCAACATCTCCTCCAAATCAACATACTCCTCTTCACATTGATCCTCATCCCCTCTACACTTTAGCGGTATAAGTTTGGGCATCAATAGCCTCGCACTCTCCAGGGAAAGTCCCCACATCCATCATCTCTTCCCTATCCAATAAACTTCGAATACCATCTGACAATGTTGCTATCAATTTCAAGTGTTCCATGAGAATGGACTCCACCCGATCCAACCTCTCATGAACCTCATATTCCAATTTTCCTACCTCCACACGAATGGCTCCTCTCATGAACCTCATATTCATGTTGTCCTACCTCCACACAAATGGCTATCATCCTGCATTCTCCTACCATAGCTCCCACAGTAGGAACGATCATTGGCTCCTTCATTCCTACATGAATGAACAGTTTCCCCAAGTGCAGTACTGGCACAGCCTCCTACTCAGTCGTAAAATCTATGCCAAGTACAACTTCATAATCATCCATCCTAATGATAGTGAAGTCCACCTTTCCTTGCCACTTCCAATCTTCATCGAAACATCTGTCGCTATCCTAAGGACTCTGCTTCCTTCTGAATTCACCGCTTTAAAAGATGCATGGGTTGGAACAAACCACAGTCCCAATCTCCTAGCCACATCTTCTTTCATGAAGTTGTGAATGCTCCACTATCCAAGATAGCCATCATTGGACTCCCAACTACATCCATCTTCACGAAATTTATCTTCCTCCTTTCTGGATCATGTTTCAAGGTTGCTTCCTTCACCGTAGTTGCTCCAAAAACCTGCTGCAAAGTTTTCGCCTTCTTCATTAATGGAAAATGCTTGGTCATGTGCTCTTCACTGCATAACCAACACACAAGAGGTTTCTTCCCCTTCGGAAAGCCACCCAACTTTGTTCCATCTTCCTTCGAAGGCTTCTCTTTCCCTTTATCTGCTTTCTTCCTCCACTCACCTTGCTCCTTCCCTTATGTCTTGCATTCACAGTAATCTAGAAGCTTGTCTACAACAATGACGGCTTCTTCAAGAGACTAAACCTTCTACCTCTTTACTTCAACTTGAGCCCATGGTTGCAACCCAATCACAAAATTGAACAAACTATCCTTCTTCTCCTCCATATCCAGAAGCTTCAACATCAAACTTGAATACTCCCTCACATGTGTTTGCAGGCTCCCTGTTTACTTAATGAACCTCTCCTTTGTTCTTGCACCCCAAGTCTCATCTTGTGGTCCAAAATGAGCTATCAAGGCTTCCTTCATCTTCTCCCATGTGGTGAAGTCCTCTGTCATGTTACCAAAAGCAATCTGTTTTGCTTGACTTCTCCACCACAACAATTCTTATTTCCCCCCCTCCAAAGTCACCCCGAACCAGTCCAAGTACTGCTCCATATCCCAAATAAAGTCGCCTAATATATTTGTGCTCCTCGCACCATCGTATGATTTTGGTTCCTTTACTTTCATGTGGACAGAATTGTTGAATGAACCCTTCCCAAAAACCTTCTTCAAAACTGCTAACTCGTCCATCATAGTAATATAAAAAACAAGGTTATAGAGAACATGGCTATGTCATTTTCCCTCTATGGGAGAAAGGCTATCCTATCCTCTAGATATGGCAAGGATCAGCAAATGGTTAGAACTTTGGGGTAACATGAATAGGAATCGACACAATTGTTGATGTTGTTTTAAAAATAAAACAATACAAACTTTAAGAAATCCACTTAGAATACTAGTCGATCCTATTTTCTGCAACAACCACATAACATTCATGACATAAATCTAAGTAAAATTATATTCACAAATTTAAAGAAAATTTCCCAATTCTTTTTTAAACAAAATTCTCTCAAAAAGTTCACAACTATCTTTTATTTTCAACGAACTTCTCCATAAAAAATTTCACAATTATCTTTTATTTTCATTAAATGTATATAACACTCTATAAGAACTTATTATTATTATTATATATAATGGTTTCAAAAATTCTGAAACAAAATTATAGTCTTCAAAGGACTACAGGAACACGGGGACAAGAGAAAAAAATATATCAAGAGAAAAGTATCACTTGGACGTATACAATTGTTATTGTTACTCTTACTCTTCCCCAATGGATTTGCGGGGTTTAGAGAGGTGAATGGGCATATTAGAAATTTAGAATATGAAATTGAGGATTGTTTATTCGTCTGACATTGTGGCAAACGTATATAAATCCTACCGAACAATCGAGGTCAATATTACATTAACACAGCAAGGAAAGAGGAGAAGCAAAGAAAATGTGCATACCTAGATATCATTGTGTTATGAAATGACCTTCATTTTGATGATCAACACAATCATCCCTACCACCTCAAGTACCACGACAATTACTACTACAATTTGTTTCATAGGTTTTCGAAGAGCTTATATGGAACAATAATTGATGAGTGAAAGTAAATTTTGAAGGATCCTACTAGGCTTCCTCAAGAAAACCTATTGCTGTACGTACAGAAGAAGATAGATAAAAGTGATATCAATGTGTGTGTCAGGGAATCAGGTATCCATGTTGTTTTGGCAGCTCTAAAATGAAAATAAGACCAATTGAGAGGTGCAAAGAGAGTGAAAGATTGGATGAGGGTGATGTCAATAGGTTCCAAAATGACTGGGGTCTCCCGGAAATGCAAATCTGGATTTCTCATCAAGTCCAAACAAACCTGAATAGGAATAGGTTATTTTCCCTGTCTTCAAAGCTGGCTAAGAAGAATGAGTCGTTGTTATTTTCATTAAATCCTTACATATTCATCTACCACGTGCCTAAACGATCATTGGCTTTAATTGTGGCGGTGTAATCTAATACAAATACTCTACAGTAGAAGGCAAGAGCTAACCTGCCATGCATTACAATTACTCTTTAAAATGGTCATTGGTAGTCGGAAAGCTTTCATTTGCTGTATTAGATTTTCCTTCACTACCTAGCATTGGCATCCAGATATTTTCCAAACAACCCTTAGATCTCAAAGTTTCCGACATTTAAAGAGTTGAAAAGGTTGAGCAAAGAAGTGATGGAAAAATCTGAGCAAATGGCCCAAACTAATTTAAATCTGAGTGCTAAATATTTGAAATATGGTGGAAAAAATTGTTGATTGCCTTGGCATCTTGGTACTATTCTTTTCTTCGACTATGAATATGCACACTTCGATGCAAAATCCTTTAACAACGCCTAAGTAGCAATAATATAAATTAGGATAGCAGGGATTGAAAAGAGGGGTTTGAGATTGTACCTTTTTCCATAATACAGTGTGCTCTGCCGGGGTGTGCCAATGGCTTTGATGCAGTGTGAATCTTTTCCCTTCTATGTCAACACCGCCAATGCCTTCCGACTAGTTCACTTGATGCAATACAGCCATAGGTGTAAAATGGATCGAACACAAAACCTTTAGATGGCAAACGCGTTAAAAAAGAAGGTTCACTTACTGACCATGATGTCGTGGCCCCTGTTGACAAGGGTTGCTTTTGCAGGGTAATAGATTCTGTGGAGCCTGCCCAGGTTCGGATAAATTATGGCATGTCTCTTCACCACATCGATGGGAGACGACGGGCCTTCCATTCCTCCTTGAGTTCCTCGCAGTGCTCAGGCCGCTTCGGACCCTCTTTGTACTCAAACTCACTCTCGTCCTCTGTTCGTTCACGCCAACAATATCGAGTTTCAGATTAGTTTATGCAGATTTCTATACGAAAATTTAGAAAAACAGAGTTATAAAAGATACGAGACAAATTACTAACTTCCTGAGACGATAGTTTATGAAGAGGATGAGGCCATAGTAAGGAAGCGAAACAAAGAATGAGCGGGACAGTAGAAGGTTTGGGTGAAAAGAGGCAAAATATAGAAAACGAAATAACATAAAACCCAGACAATGAAGCTTACCTGGTAGTCAGTTGGTTTCCTCAATAGCCTCGCCGGTTATTTATTTCTTCGATTGGGAGAAGAAGGGGCTGGCGTGTAATGTGATACGGTGGGAAAACAATAAAAATGATAGAATTTATTTCAACGCTCGTCAGTGACTGGGCTGTGCATCCATGATGTGGAAAGCAGAAACACATCTAAATTAGGTTCTGAATAAATCCTTTAAGAAACCCCGGTGGATGGGCTGTGCATTCATGAAAATAATAATTCCTATCCCACAGCCAATCATCCCTACTCAAGAAAAAATCTCTATAGCAAGAAGAGAATAGGTGTAATCGATTAAAAACAGGTGAGGAAATCACGTCAAAACAGGGGAGGAGAGTCAGTTCAATTGCAGGGATGGCAAATTGATAGGGTGGGTCATGGCTTTGATGAGGAAGGATAAGAAAATTCTGCGCTATGCTAGGGAACAAAAACCAAAGAATAAATCATGAATATGAATATAAAATAAAAACAAGAAATATACCTGTCATGGCTGCAACTTTAGTCAGTGACTGGGCTATGCATCCATGAAAATGTATCCTAGATATGGAAATCAGAAACACATCTAAATTAGGTTCTGAATAAATTCTTGAAGATAATAATTCCTATCCCACAGCCAATCATCCTTACTCAAGAAAAAATCTCTATAGCAAGAAGAGAATAGGTGTAATCGATTAAAAACAGGTGAGGAAATCACGTCAAAACAGGGGACGAGAGTCAGTTCAATTGCAGGGATGGCAAATTGATAGGGTGGGTCATGGCTTTGATGAGGAAGGATAAGAAAATTCTGCTCTATTCTAGGGAACCAAAACCAAAGAATAAATCATGAATATGAATATAAAATAAAAACAAGAAATATACCTGTCACGGCTGCAACGTCAGTCAGTGACTGAGCTGTGCATCCATGAAAATGTATCCTAGATATGGAAATCAGAAACACATCTAAATCAGGTTCTGAATAAATCCTTGAAGATAATAATTCCTATCCCACAGCCAATCATCCCTACTCAACATACATTAGGCACCAAATAGACTGCAAATTGCCTCCATCCATCCATCGTAGACTGCAAATTGCACATGCAAAATACCAAAGAAGAGAAGAAAATAAATATAATAGGTGGAATACAAAATTAAACAAATCTAACAGACATTATTACAGAAATTTGTTGGAAAAATAAGGTATCCATTACCTGACCCTGCATCCACAAAAGCATGAAAGAATCCTATAGTTGATCAGCTGCTCCATGAGTGCATTGATTCTTGCAGCCTCCCTGAGTGCATTGATTCTTGCACCAGTGCATCCTTACTCAGCTGGCCTAAAATTAAAATTAAACTCCCAGACTTCAGCTCTTTCATTTCCGTTAGAGAGATTTGAATTAAATTGGTGAGCAAGCGAGGCGAAGGATTTTATAAACAGAGCGGCGCGGATGGCTTTTTAGTCGAAAAAGCTTTTTAGTCGTGTGTGTGTGTTTTCTTGGTTATCTCATCAATCCCTTTCTCACGATAAACTACAATTTACTCCTAGGTCATCAAACACGGTAAATTACAATACACCCTTGAACAGTTGCCACAGTAAATTATAATTTACACACCACATAGCAATACAATATTCTATTCCCCTATGAAAACTAGAGCATAAAACCCTTTTTACCTATGGGCGGAATTATAAACTGAAGTGGTGCAACGTAAAACTAAGTTGGTGCTTTTTTGGGAATGTAAATTATAAAGGTGGATATATAAATTTAGTAAGAGTTTTTCCTCTCATGTAAATCAAGGTAAATTTAGTAAGTGTTTTTTTGAATGTAAATTAAATGGTGTTTTTTTTAATGGTATATTATTTAAATTTCAAAAGCTTAGCTCATTCTTCATATTTATGTTTCCACTCATACTTATTCTAAATACATAAGAAGTCATGAATTTTTCCATGAATTTGTGTATAAGTTTGTTATTTGTTTTTTTTTTACTTTTCACTTTTTTTTAAAACCATCTTTTTTTTTTTATTTGAAGGACTAGTTTAGGTTGTCATATTATCCTTATATAATAATTAGAAAATGTTTGTATTCATAATAGAAAGTCACATTTAAAATATATTCATTCATAATCTAAAAAATATTCACTCATAATTAAATTTTTAAACATGGATCTAATATCTTATTTGAATTTTAATAGCAAATAAACCACTTTCATAAATCTATTTCAATAGATATTTGAGTGCATGCATATATTCATAATGGTTTCAGATATGTTTATGCATTTTCCAAACGTGTTTTTTGTTTGGGATAAGGTTGTTCATTCCATAGTTGTAAGGGAAGAAAGATAATCTAAGATGACTTAGTTGAGATTTTTTCTTCAAGGCCAAAATCCAATGACTAACAATTTTGGTATAACCAATTATCTATGAGGAACAAAACCCTCCTTAAATTTTGTATCTTTGTCTAATTTCACTTTAAGTAGAAATGAGAAAAAAAAAAAGTATTTATCATGACTTCCCTTTCTTTGTGTGAGTGGAAGCCATTGAGCTTGAAGCCATGCCTCAAATATTTTTGGACATGACCATACCTAATTTACTTTCCCAAAGAAGAGAATTTATGCAAATAAAAGGGCATTGGTTTAATGAATCTCACATGTAGCTCATTCTCTTCTCTTTTGTTGACAAACAAAATGGTTGGTTTACTTCTTTAGTATGGTTTTTTCTTTTTTTGCAATAAATATATTCATAGCATTTAAGGTTTATATTTCTTACCTCGAAGGATGGGACTAAGAAGAGAGGGGGATTAAATCATTATTCACTTACATAAAAAGAATATAAAAAGAGTAAAAAATAATATTAAAAAAATATGGAATATTTAAAATGAAAGCTATATTAAGATAAAATTAGGGAATATATTACTATGAATATATAATATATAATAGTTATGATAAGTTTTGTCACCTTGTAGTGAAATACCTTGATTGTAACTTTTTTAGTGGCTAGGGAAAACCTTATCCATCGACAACCTTTGAAACTTTTTGAAGAAACCTTTCTAGTAGTATATCTTCCTCCCCTTGTGTCAGTTGAAGGACTTGTGTCCCTTCCTAGAGAAGGGACATCATTAGCACTAGATTGTTTTTTTTGCTCATTAATGGTCTCTTTGGTTGTAATCACTTCCTCAAACCTACGTTAAAGGTCCATAATCACTATGGAGTTTTTTGATAACCACAAGGAAGAACCCTATGCTACTATGTTTAGATCTTTTGCTCGTGGAAAATCACTGAAGAAGAGTAAGTTTCTGAACGAGTTGAGCCATCCGCGAGCTGGATATGCCTCTAAAGTTGAAGAGGAAGCCATAATGTTGCACAAGGAAGCTCTTATTGAAAAGTTTACTAGTCTTTTTTGCACCCTCAAGAAGTCCAAGCATGGATCTCAAAGCGCCAAGCTATTGTCCCATGTCAAATCTTTGGTTATTATTGTGGCCAAGATTATTATTTGTTTTTATTTGACAACGAGGAAGGACAAGATAAAATATTCAAATCAAGTCCCTGCTTCATCAATTCCAAGGGATAATTCCTTACCCACTAGACCTTGGACTTTGATTTATTCATGGAAATATCAACTATGCTAGTGTGAGTGAGATCGTCACATCTCCCAATCCTTTTATAAGACAAAGGTTCTCAAAAATAAATAGGAAACAATTTGGGTCATTATATAGATTGGGCTTATCTTAAAAAGGAATATTTACTCTTGTGCTAGAATTTGGTTAGAAACTGGTCTACAAAAGGGTATGCCAAAGGCAATCCAATTCAATATGGAGGGTTAGAGCTATGCATAGACCCTTGATGATGATTAAATTCTCGTTAGGTGTAACTCTTGTCATGATTATAGACACTTTGTAAAAGGTTGTTAAAAAATCCAAGGAACATGACACCATTTAAAGTGGGGCCTCATTTCCTTAAACAAAGAACATGAATCATATAAACAAGTATCTAGAATGTATAAGAAGTGATAGCCCAAGGGATATTTGTGTGCAAAAAGACCTCCCAACCAACAACATATTTGGTGTAATTGAGAAAGAATATGAGGAAAAAGCAAAGGTGGAAGTAAATAAAATTGATCCACCAAATCAAGAGGAACCCACTAGAATCGAAACCCATGAGGACCAACTGGAAGTGGTAGAGAAAAATCCAAAGCCTCGGTCACTGCATTCAACCAAAAGCTCATATATTTCAGTATCAAACAATGTGAAGGCATCTACACTTGTGGTTTTGACACCCTCCTTTTTACAGGTCATTTTGTCACATCCAATCAAATGGTTGTGAAATAGGATCAATCAACATCCATTGACACTTTGCATTCATCCCCAGCAAAGCCAAGGGCATTCTCTCTCCAAAAGTTCCAAGAATTATGGGTTAAACAACTCAAAACCCTAATTTTTGGACTCATCACACTTAGCCTTCATGCAAATTGCAGTGTTGCAATTTGTACACAGAGAAATAATGCCTAAAGGAAATATATTAGTGATGGAGTTTTCAAAATTTTCAAGTTTATTTTTTTAATAAAAATTTAGAGTTGAATCAAAAGAAATTATTGCAATGCAATGAATAAAATAGAGTTAAAGTGTTGAGTAATTTTATTAATAACGAAATATTTGAACCGAAGTGGTTAGTAACATAGACGAATATACAACCATAAAAAGAACCCTTAACAAGCCAATGAGTGTTGAACTAGAACATATCTAGCATCGTAGATATGAAATCTACACCTACCCTCTTGTTATTACAACTGTGTTTCCTAGACCTGGTTTTGATGTCCTCGAAGCTTCATTCATAACCAACATCTTCACAATCTTCTTGTAAGGATCCTTGATTATGGCTCCTTCTTTTGCTTGTTATTCAAAATAAAATTTAAATCTCCTGATTTAATCCTATTGAGAAACTACAAACTCTTTGAACAAAGTACCTATAATTATAATTTTCCATGTAATTATTTGGGGCATATGAATTTGTTATTTGAGAGGTGAAATCAAAATTGACTCACTTAAAAATTCAATATAATTTACAAATATATAATACCATTATAAACATATGGTACAATGATATCATATAATAGCATGACATCGTGAGACACATTTGTCTTACATTATAATAAATTCAACACCCCTTAATCTTAGTTCTTTTGAAATCCTCCTTATGTATCTTAGCATTTTGTTTTTTTTTTTAAGGAGAAGAGTTAGTGTAAGATTTTTTTTTTTAATTAAATATTTTAGACTCTTTATTCTTTCTTGGTCCACCAGGGCCCTTAAACTCCCTTGATAATAACTTCATGATTTGGGGGTTTTATTACTTTCTTCACTAATTTTTTTTACTATTTCACATTTTCCATGAGCCTTGATTTTATTTACTTTAAGTTCCACAGTTTCATCTTTCTTTGCTTTTATTCTAGGCTTTTTATGCTACCTTTCATATTCTCTCAATGAAGATGGGGTAATCTAAGAGAATCAAACAAGGTGAAAGCAAATGGCAAAGGGATATTCCATCCCTTCAGTGGAGAGTTATGCATTTTTCCATCATTATTTGGGTTTCTTAGCAAGCCCTTGTGAGAGTGTCATGAAATGGTTACTTATGAGCATTTTTGTATGGGAACAATATTTGCTAGGATGAATTTCCCCTTCTTACTCATTTTAATGTGTTGGTTTGTTTTATCAATTATCGTTTATTTATTTTCTCAACACCTCATACTTATTTTGAATACATAATACGTCATGAATTTTTCCACGAGTTTATGTATAAGTTTGTCCTTTGTCTTTCGTGGACTTCTAACTTTTTAAAAGTCATCTCCTTCTTCATTTTAGGACCTAGTTTAGGTTGTCATGTTCTCCATATAGAATCATTGGAAAATGTTTGTACTCATAACAGAAGTCACATTTAAAATATATTCGCTCATAATCAAGTTTTTAGACATGGATCTAAGATCTTATTTGAATTTTAATCACGAATAAGCCACTTTCATAAATATACTTCAATAGACATTTGAGTGCATGCATATATCGATAATGGCTTCAGATATGTTTATGTATTTTCCAAACATATTTTTTGTTAGGGATAAGATTGTTCATTCCATGGTTGTAAGGGAAGAAAGGTAGTTTGAGATGAATTATTTGGAACTCCTTCTTCAAGCTCAAAATCCATTGACTAACATTTTTGGTAAAAACTATTATCTATGAGGAGAAAAACCCTCCTTAAAATTTTTATCTTTGTCTAATTTCACTTCAAATAAAAATGAGAAATAAAAATATTTACCATAGTACAAGTGACTTCCCTTTCCTTGTGTGAGTGGAATCCATTGAGCTTGAAGCCATGACTCAAATATTTTTGGACATGGCCATACCTTATTTACTTTCCCAAAGAAGGGAATTTATGCAAATAAAAGGCCATCATCTCACATGTATCCACATAAGTCCTCCTCTTCTCTTTTCTTGAAAAAAAAATGGTTGATTTACTTCTTTAATATGGTTATTTCGTTTTTTGCAATAAATATAGTCGTAACATTTAAGGTTTCTATTTCTTACCTTGTAGGATGGGATTAAGAGGAGAAGGGGATTAAATAATTATTCACTTACATAAAAATAATATAAAAATAGTAAAAAATAATGTAAAGAAAGTTGGAAAACTTAAAATTGAAAGCTATATTAATATAAAATTATGGAATATATTACTATGAATATATAATATATATAATATTTATGATAAGTTTTATCACCTTCTAGTGAATTTCCTTGATTGTAACTTTTTCAATGGCTAGGGAAAACCTTATCCATCAACAATCTTTGAAACTTTTTGAAGAACCCTTTATGGCAGTATATCTTCCTCCCCTTATGTCAGTTGAAGGACTTGTGTACCCTTCCTAGAGAAGGGACATCATTAGCACTAGATTGTGGTTTTTTCTCATTAGTGTTCTCTTTGGTTGTAATCACTTCCTCAAACCTACATTGAAGGTCCATAATCACCATGGAATTTTTCAATAACCATAAGGAAGAACCCTATTCTACTATGTTTAGATCTTTTGTTGCTGGAAAATGCCTAAAGAAGAGTAGGTTTGTGAAAATAGTTGAAGCCATCCTCGAGTTGGATATGTCTCTAGAGTTGAAGAGGAAATCCATAATGTTGCACAATGAAGATCTTATTGAAAAGTTTACAAGAATTTTCTGCACCCTCGAGAAGTCCAAGTATGGATCTCAAAGCACCAAGTTATTGTCCCATGTCAAATCTTTGGTTATTATTGTGGCCAAGATTATTATTTGTTTTTATTTGACAAGAAGGAAGAACAGGATAAAATATTCAAATCATGTCCCTACTTCATCAATTCCAAGGGATTATTCCTTAGCCACTAGACCTTGGACTTTGGTTCATTTGTGGAAATATTAACTATCCTAGTGTGAGTGACATTTCCCATCTCCCAATCCTTTCATAAGACAAAGATTCTCTTAAATCCAATGGAAACAATTTGGGTCATTATATAAATCAGGGTTATCTTAAAAGGAATATTTACTCTTGTGCTAGAATTTGGTTAGAAATAGATCTACAAAAGGGTATGCCAAAGACAATCCAATTCAATATGGAGGGTGTTGGAAATAATACTGAGAGGGGGGGTGAATCAGTATTATCAGATCAATAACTTAATTTTCAAAACTGATTTGTATACACTACTTCAGCTCAGTGAACTAGTGAGTATACACAACTATACTTAATGAAACCAACGTACATGCAGAGATCTTTTGATTTACCCAAATTATCATGTATTGAACTTTATCAGGAATTCATTAGACAGTGCAGTAAAAGCAGAATAAAGCATCACACATGAACACCAAGATATAAGGTGGAAACCCAATGTGGGTGAAAACCACCTACTACTGTCGTCTCTGTCTTCTTTTAATAATAAGAAAATTTTGTTTATAATGTTTGTACTGGTGCAGTCTTATACCAGTACGCAGGCTTCTACCTACAGAAGGCTACAACCTTATCTCGTTTTCGAGCTTCTACTGGAAGGAAGCTACAACCCCCTAGCTCTTGTACTAGCTGATATGTTTACTAGTACGTAGGTGCCGGCCTACGGAAGGCTACAACCTTCTCTTTTCTTCCAGGGACCATGTTTCATAAATTTTCAGACTAGATCCATAAACAACTTCATTGAATCATCAAATATATCTGCATCAACCAATCTCCTTTACAACCAAATCAATCAATCACTCTGACAACCCATCAATCTAATCATTCAAAATGATGTCACTAGAATACAATAACCAGTACCCAAGCCAAAACCCAGAACACTGCAACAACAAACAGAAGCAACGAAAACATATTTTAAAAGGTATACGCTACTTCCATGTGTCGAACCTGCGTGCATACACACCTTCCTCAAAGCGAACCAGCGTATAGATATTCAAATCAAATTTATGATGTATACGCTACTTTGATATGCAGAACCAACGTGTATACGCTTCTTTTCTAAAGTGAACCTATGTATAGATCTATAAATTATGATTTAAACATTACGACTATTCCAGACTTCGGCCATACCCAGATCATCATATTTACAGACTACAACATGTGCCAGTTAGTCAGATATATGATCAAACCACATAAATATAATTCACTTCAAGCCTTAAGATCTTGATACATCATTAGTTCTTATCTTTCATAAAACGCTAAGGCTCATCCTTGGTTCAGATCAAGCACAGCACCATAAGCCAATAACCTGCATATTAGATCTCATACTTCATCAGATATCTGATACTTGCACACCTTGGCCTAATGTTTTTCTCCTCCTTTTATAGTTTTAGGCCTTTCTTAATACCATGGACCAAAAACATCTAGGACCAATAACTTGGACCCAATACCTGGGATCAATACCTCGGACCAGATACCTTGGACCAATACCATGGATCAAAATACCATGGACCAAATATTTTGGACCAAAAATTTAGTTTTCCAAGGTATACGCCCTTTTCCTTCCATGAAAGTGTGTGTGTACGTATATGCGACTTGTATACAGTGAATCTGCGTGTATACGCAGCTTGGTCAATGGTGAACCTGCGTATACCTATCTTTTCTTCATTCTATGAAGATTGATCTGCAAATATTTTTTGTTTACCTGGTATACTTTCTGAACTGATTCCTTGAAGCTGCCCTGTATTTCATCACATCTGTGAACACCGTTGTCATGCATTATTTCACATCTGATATCTCTTATATAAATTTTTTCTGCTACAAGTGGGCTGCCATCAAGTACAACACATACATCATAATACCAACAAACGGTTGGAGCTATGCATAGACCCTTGATGATGAATAAATTCTCTTTAGGTGTAATTCTTGTCATGATTATGGTCACTTTGTAAAAGTTTGTTAAAAAATCCAAGGAAGAATACATCATTTGAAGTAGGGCCTTGTTCCCTTAAACAAAGAACATGAATCAAATAAACAAGTATCTAGAATGTATAAAAAGTGATAGCCCAAGGGATATTTCTGTGCAAAAATACCTCCCAACCAACAACATATTTGGTGTACTTGAGCAATAAGATGAGGAAAATGAAATGGTGGAAATAAATCAAATTGATCCACTAAATCAAGAGGAACCCACTAGAATCGAAGCCCATGAGGACCAACTGGAAGTGGTAGAGGAAATTTCAAAGAATCAGTCACTTTCTTCAATCAAAAGCTCATATATTTTAGTATCAAACAATTTGAAGTCATCTACATTTGTAGTTTTAACAGCCTCCCTGTTACAGATCATTTTGTGACATCCAATAAAATGGCCTTGAAACTGGATCAATCAACATCCATTAACACTTTTCATTCATCCCCTGCAAAGCCAAGAGCATCCTCTCACTAAAAGTTCCAAGAATTATGGGTAAAACAAATAAACCCCTAATTTTTTGACCCATCACACTTAGCCTTCATGCAAACTGCACTGTTGCAAGTTGTACATAGAGAAACAACACTGACCAACACATGTTGCTTTCACTGTAAGTTTGATGGCCCATGGAATTCAGTAAAAATAAAAATAAAAATTGATTCTTCTCTTTCTAGAAGCTTCCCAAGTGGTTTTAACTATTTACTTTTGAATACATATTGAACTCCTACTCTTGAGGTCTTATCTCTTATCCCTAGAAATTATCCTCCCTCTAATGAGGATCTAAGTCCTAGAATGGTAAACCCCAAACCGCCTCTTTTACCCTATAAATTCACTGCCTCCCATAGAGTATGGGTTGGATTTTGGAGGCTCTTATTTATGTCGTCATGTTGTTGCTTTGTGCCTAAGGATCGATTATTCATCCATGCACTTGAGTTGTTATTGAAGGCTTTCTTTGTGGAGAACGAAGGACAAGATAGTTGGGAGACATCTACAAGGTCAAGATCCGAAAGGGTTGCATTTTCTCCTACATTCATTAATATAAAAAGTGTTTTGTTTTCATATATATATGTCTCATTTATGCATATGTAGATCAATGCCTTCTTGGATCATTGTTTAGAGATGTTAGTATATGTTATTTCTATATTTTGGTTCTCGTGCTTTTTTTAGTTGTTTTATAGGTTCCACTTTTAGCATTTGGAGTTGGAGCTAGAGCTTACAAGAAAGGACAAGAGGAGATATTGCATTGGATTTCAAGTAAGTCTTTCTTCCATATTCTAAAATTTCTAAGGAAAACATAAGCCCTTTTTCTATGTTGTTTCTAGATCAAGCCACTAGATCTAGGGAGTTTTCTTTTGTCCACAGAAGGAAATTATTCATCAAACAACTTGGCAACCATACTAGGGAATGAGATGCTCCTTTAGTTGTTTCCTTTGCCTAGTATTTTAGGACCTTTGACAATGACTCATTTTGACTTGTTTAGACAGCTATAAGTCCTAGAAAACTATAATTTTGAGCTTGGTAGTGTTTGTCTTTTTCCTTTTGAGTAAAATTAGCCCCAACGCACATTTTGTTCTGAGGCAGAGCGACCCAACCCACTTCTCTCTCTTTGTAAGCGTGATGACTCACATTGGTTGTTATATATAGACTGCGATGATCCTGTAGGATGCAAAGATTTTCATTTTTATGCCTTCGTTCTTTTTTTATTCTAGTGATTTTTCGTGAGTCTCTCAACTGATCAATGTCTAAGCAATGCTAGTAGTCCGTTTAAATTTGAGTTTGATTGCCTTTTGATGAGAGTTTGATTGTTTTTGTTTCTTCTAGTCAATTAAGGTTTTTTCTTTGCTTGATTGTTGATTTGATAAAATATTTTGATATTACAGTTTCATTTTGTGTGAATTCTTTTAATTCAATAATCTAGTCTCATTTCATTTTTCATTGCATTTGAAAATTGAAAAGGAAAATAAAATTTAAAAAATCATTTTCTTCATGCATTGGGGCTTTGAATTGAATTGGAATAGTACATTTGAAGATCTTAATTAGGAATTTCTTGTTTGTTGCATCATTGTTTGAAAAATATTCGTTCCCTTAGATAGATCTTGATTGAATGAAAAAGAGTTATTTTAATCATTCTAGTTGCATTATAGGAAGTCCAGGTGAATTCATTTCCTGAGCCTTGAAACTGAAACTTTAATCAAGATAAACTTTGAAATTTATTCAATTAACCTAAGGAGCACTTGGAATATTAGTGACACACATAGTGGTCTAAGCTAGAAAACGTGTTCCGGTGTCGTTAAACGTAGGTGTTGTTGTTACTTGCCAGCATTACATCCGATGATGGTTGGTTTTCAACTTACCCGTAGTAAATCAGAATGTTCTTCTACATACTTTTGAGTATATATGAAAACGCTCCACATACATCTCAGTATATCTAAATGCCCACATCGTACGGTTACACATTAGACAACACTACTACGGACTGTGCTTCCACATACATCCAGGTATATTTTGGAAGGTTACACTAGGTTGTAATCCTGCCATAGGTAACGAAGTCAGACGCCTTGTTAACTGTGATACGTAGAACAAAGCATTCAAGGAGATTGCCTGCATGTACCGAAAACGGTAGGTAGCAATTCATAATGACTTAGAAAACCCTTTTGCCTAGTTACCCATTTTTATTTTTATTTATGTCTTTATTTTTCTAAAATTAATTAATCCACTGTGGAAGAACACCCTAAACACCCCCGTTGCTCACGTAGAATGCAAATATTTCCTCCTCTACCTCCATGGGCAACACCTAGTTATCGTAAGAATAAGAAAATACAAACTATTGAACCTGGTACATTGGAAGCTACCCCTTCTGAAACCACATCTGAGATTAATCAACCAAAAACATCACTTCCTATCGAATCTAAAATTACATCTTTACAAATTAGTGAGTTTGAAGCAGTGGAAACTGAAACTCTTAAGTCATTATAACCTGAAATCATTGAATGTAAATTTGTAAATTCAGACACTTTACAACCTGAGGTTATACAACCTAAGGAACCACAAATAACTAAACAAACTACTTCAGGAACTTATTCTTCTTTTTTTCTGCCTTTATCTCAACCACAACTTGTGTTTTTGGGTCATCACGGAGAACCACTTCCACCTCGTCTTTTGAGTGTTGAGGAAATTCCTTAGGAAGAGTCTTATTGACCTTGATCTCTTGGATGATTTACATATACTCCTCTTTATCAAGGCTTTCCTTTTGGTGCCCTTGATACTCATTAGAAGCTCCTTTACATGAAACTCCTTGTTTTAATTCACCTTTGAACTTTCCTTGGAAAATTCCTTTGAGAAGTGTAACCGTGTCTAAGTTAGCGACGATTTCTCGACCTATATTTGCTATCATGAGTGAATTGATCGAAGTTGTAACAACTTTTATGTTTTCCACTTCACTAGAAAATCACTTGTTTGGTGGTTTGTCAGTGCCACTTAGCTACCAGTTGTTGTCTGAAACCTTTTCTGGTGCGTCGACTAGTCCTTGGACTTCTCATTTACCATCTTCATCTGGAATATCATTTGTCTGTCCTTAATGAGTACCTCACAACCTATTCAACCTATTACACCCCAACCTCATTTAGAGTAGAAATATGGTGTGTTTCTTAGTGGATTAGGACACCTACAACAACCTACTCCATCCTATACTGGGAACCCTCCCCCTAGGGTGTAGTTGCCTCTATTCACTCCTTATCCTTCAACTAGGGGTCAATCTTTTGCTAGAATTTTCTCGTCTGCTGATCAGATGTTGCATGTTGGTGCCCTGCCTTATTCGAGTCCTCTTCCTATGGGTTCCCCATTTCCAGTAATGGTTTCTCCTCCTTGGAATCCTACCTTGTCTATTCAACTTGGTTTGGTCTTAACTCAAATCACGACCTCTCAAGCTACTCTGGTTATGCCTCAGGTTCCTACTTGTCAATCTGTTCTATCCATACCTCAACCCGCCCAAGTTATGCTTCAAATAGGTCAACCTGATCAAGTTGTATCCCAAATAGAAACTAGTCAAATGATACCGGGGATTTCTCAAATTCCCTCTATCCATCCTATTCAAGGTGTATTACAAACTCGACTTAACCCACTTGGTTAGACTATTCCATAGATGCGAGTTAACCAACCTGTTCAAAGCATGCCACAAGTGTCAACTAGTTAGCCTAGTATTGGAATGATGCAAATTCCATCCGGGTAATCATTCCAAGGCATCCCCCAAATTCATGTTGGCCAAAAAACTATACCACAAATACCTTATCAAAGCCAACATATCCAAAGTTAGATTTTCCAATCTTACCAAGGTTTTCATGGAACTAGGCAACTTGGTATTGGTTATCCTATTTATCAAACTCCTCCTTATCTCGATGGAATGCAAGTGCCCATAGCTCAACCAATTCCATCATATCCAAGATACCCTCCACCACCAGTTAACCTTTACCCACAAGGTCAACCTCCTTAAACAAACTTTTATAAGAAATTATTGTTCATTGCAATGCTAGAGTTACAAGATCTCTCTTGGCTAACAAATGGTCTGATTTGACATTATCCTTGGTGGTCGTCTATTCCAACCAAATTGTCAAGCAACATTCCAAAGTTTAACAAAAACCTTCGAGAAGGTCTGTTAAATCACATTGTGACTTATCATTTATGGTGTTCATCGAACTCATTAAATGATGACTCCATTCGTTTATGACTTTTCTAGTGAACTCTTACTGGTTTGGCAACAAAGTTGTATGTTGAATTGCGTAGAGATTTTCATTTAAAAACTTTAATGCATTGGAAACCACATTCTAACCCATTTACAACTACCCATCTATTACGAAACTGGTACTGAGCTTTTGACCTCCTTAAAGCAATATAACTCTACTCATATATTTAATCATAAACATGAGTGGATGCGTTTTTGTCGTCTGGTCAAAACTTATATTTTTGATCAGTTGCTGGCATAATGGTTCATTAAATCCTTGTTTCCTTCTATAATTGAAGACATTGCTAATGACGAAGTTGTTACTGAAGAGAAAGTCATTGCTCGTGCTCAATATTTGGATTTAATTTACACTCATCCTGACACACTCTATGACAAGATACCAAATGCTCCACGACCTTCAGATATTGTTCCACCTACTCCTTCAAAGGAATCACATGGTGTTGATGGCGTGATTGGTTCCATCAGTCAATAGTTAGTGAGGAAATGTTATAATCAAACTAAATTGAAATATGCTCCAACTGTGACCAATCAAATCCTCTCTAATATTTCTCCTATGAGTACTTCCGAGATAAATCTTGTGCAAGCAACCAAAGGAAAATATCAGCAACCTAGAAGTAAGAAAAAGGGTAAAGGTAAGAACAAACACGAAAACCCTCCACAGGATAAGCAGAAGAACCAGTCTCCTGATGAGAAGCATAAGCCTCATTACCCTTGTCTTATCTGTAATGGCGAGAATTTCACCAAGGATTGTCCATGTCAAGCTAAAACCAATTGATTTTTTAAAGCTCCATCCACCGCACATCCCACGTTGATAAATCCTTTCCCAAACTAGGAGATGAAAATGGTTTCCCAAGATGCATCCTATTATTCCCAAAAGACTTCCACCGTATTCATGTTTCAAAAATATGTCCTGTGGTCACTAGAAACAAAGTTTGTGGTAATCGGAATCCTTCAACTAGAAAGGCTACTGATCAACCTTCTAGTTCTACTCCACCCACATATGGTCCTCTCGAAATCGAGAAAACTGCTCTTGAGCTAAAGACTAAACCTCCCAAAGGGATGATTCGTAAATTAACATTTAACCCCCATGTGAGAGCTAAACAAAACTATAATATAACTGAAGATTTAACCCAATATCCTTTAGTTATGTCTATTGTCAAGGTTTTGTAGAACTGTCCTGCTTAGAGGAAATTAGTATTAGTAGCCATTGGAGGAGTAGATCCTTCATATTCAAGCCTCGTTTTGTTCAATCACAAGAATTATACACCTAAACTTCCACCCCAACTTACATTTATGATTCAATTTGTATTTAGAGGAAAAAATGCCTTCCACACCATTGTGGACGAAGGTGCCTCTACTTGCATCATGTTGATGTCATTTTGGAAAGATTTAGGTTCTCCTTCCCTTACTTAGTCACTGACAACACTCAAAAATTTTGACGGGAGAGGATTTAAACCTTACGAAAATATCAATTCCTTTCTAGTAGAATTAGCTGGTAAAACAGTCTCGGTAGAAGTCAATGCTATCGATGGATAGTTAGATTACAACCACTTACTGGGACGTACTTGGATTTATGCTATGGAAGTTTTAGTCTCATCCTATTTTTGGGTGGTTTCCTTCCCCCACGAGGGGGGGCATTGTGGCCATTGATTAACTTGCCTTTTTGGCCGCGGATTCCCAGACTACTGGAAACATCCATATTTTGGGAAAGACCCCACTACATTTTGAAAATGTTGGAGTAGGATTATTAAAAGAGTCATCCTTAATGGGAAATTCCATGTTTCCTCCTTCTGACATTCCCTCTATGGTGTCTCTTATCAACATGATTTCATCAACTACTATTGCATATGATCCCTAGATAGTGCTTGGCAGTTCCAACATTGAATCTTTTGGTGAACTTATGTTTCTTAGCCTTGTTGAGTTATCTTATGAGGCTATTCACCTGGCCTTTTTAGCAATTTCTGAAAACAATAACTTAGTAAACATGGTTGATTATTCCTCTCAAGATCCAGGTTTAGTTTCACATGATGATCCTTTTGACGTCACCTTTTCCACCGACGAAAGCATAATGGAGTTCATGATGTCAGATGATAAACCCTGGGATGATATTTATCATCGTTCATCTTTGTTGCCTTAACTCGACACTCTTGAGTTTAATTTTCAAGAATTACCACCCCCCCCCAACCAAAAGTCTACCGAGGAACCTCATAATCCCATCTCCATTTATGAGGTGAATTATGAGAAAAACCTAGAAAATATTGAGGACATTATTCCCTTCGACATTTTAGTTAAGCTTGGGATTACTGAAAATGTCCATATAGTTGCTTCTTTCTCTCTAAACGAGATTAATATTTACAAGGACATTTTTTAGGAATTTTGTGACGTGTTTGCTTAGACATACGAAGAGATACCAGGCATTGATCCCAATATTGTGGTGCACGAAATTAAAACATATCTGAATGCCAAGCCAATTAGACAACGTTTTAGTCTGATTCACCCTAAGAAATATTTTTCGATTAAGGTTGAAGTTGAAAAAAATTTGTGTGTTGTTTTTATTTATCCTGTACCTTTAACCAATTGGATCTCAAACATTGCTCCCGTGATGAAGAAACAAGGTATGATCCAAGTATGTGTTGATTATTGGGATGTTAATAAATGTTGTCCCAGGGACAACTACCAACCCCTTTTATCGAACAAATTGTTGATGATTGCCCGAGAGTGAAATTTTCTCGTTTATGGATGGCTTCTCTAGCTACAATCAAATCAACATAATCCCATTTGACCAACATAAGATTGCGCTCATTTTTCCATGGGGTACATTTTCTTATCGCAATGTTCCTTTTAGTCTGAAGAATGAAAGAGCAACTTTACAACGGGTAATGAATTATGCTTTTCATGATATTAAGCATATTGTGCAACCATACCTTGATGATTTTCTTGCTGACTCTAAGAGTCATTAGGACCATCCCATGCATACCAGAGCAATCTTTTTACGATGTCGACACTATAATGTCTGACTAAACCCATATATATGTGTATTATGTGTTCAATTTGGTTGACTTCTAGGATTCGTTGTGTAAACAAGGAATCTACATTGATCCCCTAAAAGTCTAGGCAATCCTCGATTTGCCAACTCCTTCTTCTTTCATTTAGTTACAATGCCTACAATGGAAGGCTAACTTTATACAACGTTCTGTTCCTAATTATTCAAAACTTACCAAAGGATTTACTCATTTACTAAAAAACAGGATTCCTTTTCATTGGGATGATACCACTCAAAATGATTTTGATGCCTTAAGGAGTGTATTAGCCCAAAACATCATTACTATATCCCTTAATTATCATCGAGACTATTCCTTATATCTTGTTCTGATTGTTACCACTATCACTATGGTATTGGTACAAGAGGATGACTTAGGTGACGAACACCTTATTTATTACTTGAGCTGTAATTTGACCAATATTGAAGCCAAGTACTCCCATGTTGAAAATTTAGCTTTGGAAGTTGTCCAAGTTTTTCATATATTTTTCCACTATATTTTGCTTCGCAAGATTCCTATGGTTTCTGATTGCAACCATATGACCTATATCCTGTCACATCAATTACGAGGAAAATACTCGAAGTGGATTGTTATCCTCCAAGAGTTTAATTTGGAGTTCATCAAATCCAAGTCTAAGAAATCTCTAGTTTTTTTCAAATTGATTTGTGACCTTCCCTCTTGTACATCATAATCAAGAACTGATGATTTTATCCTCGATGAAGCATTATTTCTTATCAACTCTTCTGATCCCTGGTATTGAGATATCATAATTTATCTCCAAACCTAAACTTTCTGACTTGAAACCACTCATTTTGAACAAGATCGTATTAGGTACCAGGCTCGCCATTATATCATAATTGGCCACACCCTTTATCGGCATGGTATCTACATGGTCTTTCGATGTGCCTCACTCATCATGAGGCTGAGAAATCTTTGAATGATTCTCATGCTAGAGCATGCGATGAAAATATGTCTGGATATGATACTGCCCATAAAATATTACGTGTCAGTTACTTTTGGTCGATTATGTTTAGATATTGTATTGTAGTGGTCCAAAAGTGTCACACATGCCAAATTCATAACCATAAATCCCGTGATCCACCTTCTCCTTTGCATCCAATTGTCGCAAATGGGGCATTGACTTCACGACCTGTAACCTTGGCTCGACCAAGGGGCATGTTTATATAATCATTGTAGTTACTAAATGGGCCGAAGTGATGCCATCACATGACAATAACGACAAAATTGTTGCAGTGTTCCTCTTTAATCACATTATTGCCAGATTTTGTGTGCCACAAACTATAGTCACAGACAATGGTAAACATTTTCACAATTACATGATGTTCGAACTGACTGCCAAGTTGGGCTTACAGCATGATAGATTAACTCCCTACTACCCACAGGCCAACGATCAAATAGAAGCCATTAATAAGGTTTTGGAAACAATGCTTCAACACATGGTAGGGATTCATAAAACGAATTGGCCTACAATTCTTTTTTTTTTTTTCATCCTTGTCGTCATACCACACATCTATCTAAAGCATGACTAGAATCACACCTTTTGAGTTGGTGTATGGTCTGGAAGTTGTTCTTCTAATTGAATGTGAAATTTTGTCCTTGAAAATTGTCGCCGAACTTCTTCCCACTACCTCTGCCAAAGAAGAACATTTTTTGCACTTAGCTCGTTTAGATGAGACTCAACACGATGTCATGATGGCCAACGAGGCTCACAAAAAATGTGTCAAAGCACAATATGACCAAAATGTTAAACCTCGTGCCTTCTTGGAGGGTGGTTTGGTCCTTTTGTTTGACCAAGAAGCCAATAAATTAGGAGTTGGGAAACTCGAACTAATGTGGTTAGGTCCATATATAGTTAAACATATACTTGCAAAAGGGGCCTATGAGTTTGTAGACTTTGAAGGAATTCCCTGGGCGCAACCCCAAAATGGGTTGTACCTCAAAAGATATTATGCTTAGAACTTTTCTACATAGTCACCGTGTACATACTATATATGTTTGTTGGTGTGTTCATAGTGTTTTTTCTTGAGAGTTTTCTATCGCCTCTGTTTATCTTAGATTACATTTGATTTTGCAGATGTTGGTGTTCCCTCAGCCATATGTCAATTATGCTGATGGTGCTAGCCATAGTACCCAAAACCTTTCCTCCAGAACATGGGCAATATATGCTATTAATGACGAGTTAATGAGTTTTCAAGGAATTTGCATCGGTCACTCAACTAATAATATTGTTGAGTATAGCGTAGTGATCAAACTATTATTTGATTTCATTTTGTGTGATATTCATCATTTAGTCGTCAGACTTTATTCACAACTCATTGTGCTACATCTAAATAATGTTTATTCAGTAATAATTCTAATTATGTTGCGTATGTTTTTGAGAGTTCACCTTTTAGAGAGACATTTTGACTACATTTCATATCAACATGTCCCTCGAAGTATAAATACATTAACAAATGCTTTGACTAATCATGTTTTATACAAACATTTGAAACATTTGTAAATATACAATCATCATCACATATTGTACAAGATATGAGAATAAAGTAGAAAACATCCATAGATGAAATCTGTAAATAGTGTTTGAGTTTTACAAAAGTTGTGTCTGAGACACATATGGCTCATGGCCTACAATATCTGAATACATGCAAAAGACAAAATGTGACTTTAAAGCCTTAGGTGACTAATCTCAGTGGTGATTATGGTAACACATAACCGCATAGGAAAACTTGCGCAAAAGTCGGTTGATCCGAGTTGGAACCCCTTGATCTGAACTTAAACATGAATGCAACAAATTACAGATATAACCATAAATACAGAGATGCAACAGAAATAACTCTTAATTTCATTAATATCAAATACTAAAATATGCTTACAAACATAATAGAAATAAGACTAGCTTGGGCGATGATAGCTTGTCTTTGAGAAGAGATGTGGTTGTTACATGCCTCTGAACTATGTTATAATGAGGCTCGAAGGCCTATTTATTATTGAGAAATAATGGAAAACCCTAAACATCTAGTAAATTTAATTTTGCATTTCAATTGCCATTCAAATTACATGTATCTGCTCATTTACTACTCATATCATTTGTATATTGAACATCATCAAGC
>APFE031267023.1:104169-116711 GCA_000404065.3 Pinus taeda | reverse complement strand
GACTTTATTCTAAAAGTGAGTTATGTCCCCCTTTCCTCACCTTTTTATTTATAAATAACTATAGAAGGCAAAATTGAGCAAAATCGAATATTCCAATTAGCCATGGCTAATTAGGAAAATTACAGTCTCCCCCGACAAAATGTTGTTTGTCCTCAAGCAACTGAAGTGATGGATGCTGCAAAATTTTCTCACTCTCCCAAGTGGCATCCTCATCCGGCAAATTCTTCCACCTCACCAAGAATTCCCGGATTGTCCTGTTCCGTAGCTGCCTCTCCCTGGTATTAATAATAGCCTCTGGCTGCAACACCAAATGCCCCTCATCATCCGTGGGTGGTAGCTCATTTGTCATTGTCACATGCTGCCCCAATGCCTTCAGGCATGATACATGAAAGACCTTATGAATCTTGCTGCCTTGGGGCAACTCCAACTCATACGCAACCTGTCCAATCCTGCATATCACCCTGTATGGCCCATAAAAGCGGGGCTTGAGCTTCTCAGCCCGCTTCTGCTTCAGTGATGATTATCAGTATGGCTGTAATCGTAGGTAAACCAAGTCCCCTACCTCAAACTGTCTCTCCACCTGACCCCTATCAGCATACAACTTTTGCTGGTTCTGCGCTGTAGCCATATTATCCTTGAGAGCTCGGAGAATATCTTGACTCGCTTGGATCCAAATCTTGGCTCTCGGAGCCTTGCTAGCACCAAACATCACGTTAGCAAAAGATAAAGGATGACATCCATATAAAGCATAGAATGGTGACATTCCAATGGACATGTGATGAACGGTAGCAGTGCTCCCCCAGATCCAGCCACTTCAGCCATGCTCGCTGCTGCCCACTGACATAGTTATGCAAGTAGCCCTCCAGCCACTTGTTAACTATCTATGTCTGTCCGTCCGTCTGCGGGTGATAACTGGTACTCAGTGTCAACTCCGTCCCTACCAACCGGAAAAGCTCCTGCCAAAATCCGCCCATGAAACGGCTATTCCTCTCACTGGTGATGGTCTTGGGAAGACCATGTAACCTGAAGATCTCTCTGAAGAACAGCTCGGCCACCTGTGCTGCTGTGTAATGTGCGGATATGGGGAAAAAGGGTGAGTACTTTGTCAGTCGATCAACGACGACAAAGATGCAATCCTGTGATGAAGTCCATCGAAATACACTCCCACTTCCCCTCTGGAATGGGAAGAGGCTGCAATAATCATGCGGGATGGTTCATCTCCCCCTTGTTCCTCTGGCAAACATCGCACTCCCGGACATGCTGGAGTACGTCCTCTTTAAGGTCCTTCCATGAGAACCTCTCTCTAATGGCCTTGTAGGTTTTGGTAAACCCCTGATGGCCAGCCAATGGTGAATCATGTGATGCCTGAAGTATCTTCTTCTTGAGCTGAGACCCCTCAGTTAAGAAGATCCGGTCCCTATAGTAGATGATCTCATCGACCACCCTGTACCTGTCATCCGCCACTTGCCCATCCAGAACCTCACATGCAAATCTGTCCTTGGAGTACTCAACTAAGAGTCGAGCCCTCTAGTCTGCATCCAAGCTCATAAGAGACAACGTGGCTGGTCTATGTGAAAGGGCATCTGCTACCACGTTGTTCTTACCCTTGACATACTCAATGTCAAAGTCATATGCTTGGATCTTACTGATCTACTTCTGCTGCCTCTCCTGTAGTTGCTTCTGCTCCAAAAAGAACCTAAGGTTGTTGTGATCAGTCCTCACCCTGAACCTATTACCCACTAGATACTGCCAGAACTTGGCCAATGCATGCATGATGGCCAGCATCTCCTTGTCGTATATAGAATACAACCTCTTGTGCAGAAGGAACTTCCGGCTCTCAAAGGCTATAGGGTGACCTCCCTGCATCAATACTGCGCCGATCCCCTCTCCCGACGCATCACACTCTACAACAAATGGTTGCGAAAAATCCGGCAATGCAAGCACTGGGCAGCTGCTCATAACCTCCTTGAGCCTATCAAAGGCTCGCTGCGCTGTATCTGACCAACTGAATGCCCCCTTCCTCGTCAAATCCGTTAGGGGTGCAGCAAGCTGTGAGAAACTCTTGATGAACTTCCAGTAGTAGGTGCAAATGCCAATGAATCCTCGAAGTTCTGTCACGTTCCTCAGCTCCGGCCAATCTCCGATGGCCCTGATCTTCTCCTCGTGGACCCTCACTCTGTCCACCCCTATGATGTGTCCCAAGTATAACATCTCCGTCAAACCAAACTCACACTTGGAGAGCTTGGCATAGAACTGCGCCTCCTCCAAGATGCGCAATACTGTCTCAATGAGCTGGAGATGCTCCTCCCAAGTCATGTTGTAAATGAGGATATCATCAAAGAACACCAACACAAACTTCCTTAAATGACTGCGGAAGATGTGATTCATGCAAGAATGGAATGTAGTAGGGGCATTGGTTAGCCCGAAGGGCATCACCAAAAACTCAAAGTGCCCATAGTGACACCTGAAGGCGGTCTTGGGAATGTCCTGTTCCCTCACGCGAATCTGATGGTACCCAGATCTCAAATCAATCTTTGAGAAGAACCGTGCTCCTCTCAACTCATCCATCAACTCATAGATCCTGGGTATGGGGTACCTGTTCTTCATTGTTTTCTTGTTTAGCGCCCTGTAGTTAATGCACATCCTCAATGTACCCTCCTTCTTCTTCACCAACACCACAGAAGAAGCAAAAGGACTCGTGCTTGACCGAATGTGCCCAAGAGCCAGCAACTCCTGAATGGCTCGCTCAATCTCATCCTGATAGGCCTTGGGATGCCTATAAGGGGTAGTAATCACTGCCTGTATGCCCTGCTCAAGCTCGATGGTGTGCTCAAACCCCCGGTCCGGTGGCTGTCCCGGTGGAATCTCCCCAAATACTGTGGCATAACGGTCAAGGATGGACTGTATCTCTGGTGCACTGTTTGTCCTGTGGTCCCTGCCTCTGATGCACGCAGCTCCACTGCCCACTCTATGTCTCCCTTCCGGAAGACTGCCTCCATCCGATGAGCCAAAACAGTCTGAGGTAGGTATGTGCGTTGTCCCCGTATCTTCTCATGCCTCCCTGTCTTCTCATCATCCCACTCCATCTCTAGGGCCTTCCAATCTGTCGTGACCTTCCCTAGAGTGATAAGCCACTGAACACCTAGTACAATGTTGGTGTCTGGAATATTGACCATGAAGAAGTGGTCAGTCAGTGTGTAGGTGCCCATCGTCACTGATAACTCTAGAACATAACGAGCACACACCATGGTCTGATCTCCTAGGACCAGAACTGAAAATCCATCGAAGCTCTCTGTCGGTATATCTCTCCGCTCAACCATCTATGCATCGATGAAGTTGTGGGTGGCCCCACTGTCAACCAAAACTGATACTCGCTGGCCATGTACTATCCCCTGTATGCGCAACGTCAAATACTTGGGAACTCCTCGCAATGCTCCAAGGGCCCCTCCGGTAGGTGCAAAAGTTGCACCACCTGCTCCTGGTGGTGGAGGTGGCAAAGGACCCTGCACGGCATGACTATCACCTACCTCCACATCCTCCTCCTCATCTTCTTCCCCGCTGCTCTCGGAGAAGACCTCAATAAAGTGTGCCTTGCCAGCAGCACATCTGTGTCCCGGTGCCCACGGCTCCTGACAGGTAAAACACAACTGCTTCTTCTTCAACTCCCTCCTAGCATCATCATCAATTTGTGCTCATCTTGGATTCCTCTTTGGAGATGGAATCCTCACATCCTTCCCCTTAGGTTGGAAAGCCTGTCTTTGGGGGTAAGGTCTCCGGGTCCTGGGTAAGGCATCTTGTAAGTCCCGAGTCTTGCTAATAGCATCCTAGAGTGTGGCTGGTCTAGTGGATCTGACTAGACCCCGAAGTGGCTCTGCTAACCCCTCCGCAAACATGTGGATCCTCCGTGCCATGGATAGATCTGGCACCATCACTGAAACTCTCAAGAAGTCTGTGATGTAGGTCTCAGGGCTCCTGGTTTGTTTGAGCCTCGTCAGCTCAACAAAATGCTGTTTCGGATCCGTCCGGTCAAACCTATCCATCAATCTCTTGGTGAACTCGGCATACGTCGTCACTGTGAAATGTTCGAGTGTAACCATCCCATGGAACCACCAATCTTGGGCCTCACCATCCAAATGTAATGTCGCCACCTTGATGGCCTCTGCCTCCAACATCTGGTTAAGCTGGAAATAGATGTCCAACTTCTCCACCCAAGACCTTGCCGAACTGTTTGATGAACCATCAAATGTAGGCAAGTGAAATCTACTGGCTGTGCGGTGGGTGTCTCCATCGTGATAATGTCGGTGTCCTTTGTGATGATCGTGGGGTCTACTATCCCGCTGGAGCTGAACAAAGTCTCTGAACGAGAGAGCATCCCTGAACTCCTGCCCATAGGCCTGGTACTCTGCAAAATAGTCGCCCATGTGACTGGGTGCTGCCTCTTGCTGGGCTCCAGCCCCCGTGTTTGCTCCTAGGAAAGTGGGCATGGTAGAGCATGTAGGGGCATGTGAGGCCATGTGCTGAGTAGTTTCACGCTGAGTGGCACCCTGCTCTAGAAAATGGTGGGATGTACCTGATCCCTCACCAACCTGGAAAACCCGTGGGTTCTCACGCTGTCTAGCCTCTACTGCCATGAATCTCTGCCCCATCACATCGATCTACCTCGACAGATCATGCACTGATTTGAGGAGCATGTCCGCAAATTCTTCTCGTCCTCATCTGCCATCGAATCCTCTTGCTCTGTGTCCACCACAGGCTCCTTCTGTTCTGCATCCACCACAGGCTCCTCCTGTTCTGTGTCCACCACAGGAACACAGTCTCCCTCCTCGTAGGTGTTCTCCAACCTACGTCTAGTGTCTCTGTATCTCCTACCTCTGTAACATATGTAGGGTTTTTCCCCCAGTGTCATAGATTGCTAGCTCCACAGGCTGAGCTAGATCTATGCTCCGATACCATTGTAATATCCCGTTTCAGAGATATTCCCCAAACCCTAGTAAATTCCAACCAAATATGCACAAATGATATAATAACCGGGAAGCTCAGAGTGATGGAAATAACAATGGTGCAACATATAATAATATAAACATGAAATATAAGCAGATACTCAAGAAATGCAGAGATAAATGCTAAGCCATTTTATTATACTGAGTAATGGAATGAGTACAGGAGGTGATAAAAAAGATGGAACCTCGACTTGCACAAAGCAAGTGAAGAAATACACTCAGAATAGTAAAGGAATGCCCTCTCTCTGAACTGCGTCCAAGCGGCTGGAGAATTGCCATGCTGCTAGAAATCAAATGAGGATTTGGGGCTGTTCCCCTCCTCAAAAAATGTTGAAACTCTGGAATCGGACTCTACTCAAGAAACCCAGAATAACCCAGAAAGCTTTTCTGAAATGGCCGACCCCCAAAAATCACCCCCTTGAGGACCCACGCAATCCCTCAAGTCTTTGCGCTGCCATTGAATAAAATCCACCAAAACTCTGTCTGAAACTCAGCCAAAATCCTCCAATATGCAAGGGTTGATCCCTTGCTCAATCTCCCAGCTCAAATCCTCCACAAACCCCCAATCCTGAACTACCTCCAGAAGAACTACGTCCCTCTCTCTCAAGACTGCGTAGTCCTCCAATGCTCAGCTCCTCCTCAATGCCAAAGATCAATACTACTGCAAAAAGACTATTGAAGCTACCTTGCTTGAGTAGGCATTCGAAGTCCCCCGGGGCTAAGGGTGAGATCTCCGAACGAAGACACTCAGTGCACTAAACAGTGCTGCAGACAGGCTAAACAACCAACGTGCTCCAAGTCGAAGTGACTAGCTCAAATGCTCATAATCGAATGACAAAATGAGGAGGCTCCTCTCTCCTTTATAGCGTTGGCGTCTCTCATCCCCAAGGTTCACCTCCTCCAAGTAGCTCCTTTTCTTGCCACGTGTTCCTCTCCATCTACGCAGTCCCTCCAAGTGTTTGCGTGGGCCCCTCCTCTACGTGGTTCTTTGGCCCCCCCCTTGGTTCCCCTTTAAGTTACAACGTTGTGCTACTAGGGAGAGACTTTATTCTAAAAGTGAGTTATGTCTCCCCTTTCCTCACCTTTTTATTTATAAATAACTATAGAAGGCAAAATTGAGAAAAATCAAATATTCCAATTAGCCATGGCTAATTAGGAATATTACAGCAGGTGCAGAACTTGGACTGCCTTTTGTAGACACCTTGAAGATCTTGAAGATAATTTTGAAGACCATGATGCATTAGCCATCATGAGGTAGCTTGGAGATCATTGGTTGGGTACCATGAAGTACAGTGGTGACACCTTCTACATGATAGGGTTGTCATTGATGATGTAGCGTAAGATTGACAGGGCTCGGTGAAGAAGACTCGAGGAGCCGTGAAGTACAACCAAACATACCTTGACAAAGTGAAGCTATAGGGTTGGAGCCCTTGGGGTTGGTGCCTCAGAATTGACAAGGTTGGTGCCTTGGAAAGTCCAAGTTGGTGCTTAACAAATATAAGATTGATGTCCTTGGAGTTGGTGCTCCTAAACTCATGGTTGGTGCCTTGGATAAGATAAGGTTGGAGCCCTAGAGGATCAGAGTCCTCAATAAACCAGGTCAGAGCCTGAACCAAATATAGGGTTGGAGCCCTTAAGGTTGGTGCCTCATAATTGACAAGGTTGGAACCTTAGAAGTCCAAGTCGGTGCTTGGCAAATACAGGTTGGAGCCTGGGAGTTTGAAGATCGGTGTCTTCATCTAGGGTTGGAGCCCTACATATATTGTACTTGATTTATTGAAGAAATTAATAAAAACAATTTATTTCTATTGTTCATTTTGTGTTCTAAATATAATTGATCTAACTAGTAAAAGTAACAATTGAAAATAAATACTGATTCACCCCCTCTCAGTATTTCCAACAATTTTTTCCCTAGTCTTTGACCAAACCTGGTGTCTCTTGTTGATTGTCTCCTTTGTCATTGCATTTATTGTTTTATCTTCAATTATTGTTGATGAATGGAAATACTAATTATAATTTGAAAGATTGCTAATTTAAGTATTGAATTGGGCTAAAGTAATTCATAAAGCATAGAACAATCTAAAAATTTAACAAGGAGCACCATATGTTAGTTGGAGACCCATGAGGATTCTTTTGTGCCCCCACAGCCACTTGGGAGCACCACAAGTCATTTGCTTGTTGATCAAGGGGCCACCCCCTTCATCACTATTATTGGAGCCCTCTTTTTCATTATGGCACATGAGGGACTTCACCAGGCCTTCCAACGTCCCTCCTAGCTATTGTATTACCATTACAACCCTCTTGAGAGGCTTATTTTATATATTGTTGAGATATTTGGTGGGTTTTCCACCAAAGGGTTGTTATTTGCACATAATTTTATTATTAGGGGCATCATTGGCCTAATTAGGCAAGTCGGATCCCTTAGAGGATCATATATATTGATGAGATGTTCATTTCATTCCTCATCATCACTTGGATTTGTATCTCTTTGGAGAAAAGAATTCAGAATTGCTATTGTTGGATGAATTGGAGATCAATTGATGCATTTTGATGTTTGGGTATTTTTTATTTGTCTTGGAGCTTCATTTTTACATGTCTAATGGATGGATATAATCTTCATGTCATGTAAGTGCTTTTCTTATGTGAAATATTTTTCATGTTTATTGTCTAATGTATGGAACACTATGTTATGGTTATTCTTGTGCCCTAATGATTCATGTGAAATTCATAATCACTTGGTAATCTTGGCTCGTTGCATATATTATTCATCTTGGCAAGAAGATCAAAATTTTCCTAGGGGCGAGTTAATTCTTTGCACCTTGAAACTCCATTACTTGGCAAGTCAAAGTATAAATCCTTGTTGTAATTGTGTAGCTGCTTCCCAAATGGCAAGTGAAGTTGCAACTAGGCTCCTTGATAGAGCGAAAATCCTCATTCAATTTCCCTTTGACTCCATTCTCCACAATTGGCTAGGCACTAGTCTCAAGTCCTTGGGATAAGACTATGATGAGACCTTTGCTCTAGTTGTCAGGTACACCTCTATTAGATCCATTATTTCTCTTGTTGCTTTGGGATGAAAATTGCACCAGATGAATGTGAAGACTACGTTCCTCAATGGTGTGATTGAGGAAGAGGTGTACATAGAGAAACGTTGAGGATTTGAGGTATATGGAAAGGAATCTCATGTTTGTAGGTTGAAGAAGGCCTTGTATGGACTTAGGCAAGCTCTAAGAGCTTGGCATGCTCATATTGACAACTATTTGATGAGACTGAGATTTGCCAAGAGTGAAGCCATTCCAAACCTTTACTTTAAGGTTGTGAAGAATGCACCTGTGATCTTATTATTATATGTTGATGATTTATTTCTGACAGGTGTCGAGTCTCTTATCATTTAGTGCAAGAAGCAGTTGGCTTCTAAGTTTGATATGAAGGATCTCAGGTTGATGCACTATTACTTGTGATTAGAAGTATGGTAGAAACTTTGTGAAGTCTTCCTTAGTCAAGGAAAATATGTGTTAGAGATCCTTCAGAGATTTGGTATGATGGATTGCAAATCCACGACAACTCCCATGGTGACGAACTTGAAGAAGTTGAGAGGCTTCAACTCTAGATTGGTAGATCCATTTATGTATCGACAGTTGATTGTTTCATTGATGTATTTGGTTAACACCAAGTTGGAATTTCCAGGTTGAACTAAGACATGAGCATTGAATTGTTACAAAGCACATTTTGAGATATTTGCATGGTACGGTGAATTATGGCTTGATATTTGTTGCAAAAAAGGATGTATAGTTTCAAGGATACATAAATGTTGATTAGATAGGAAGTGTTGAGGATAGGAAGAGTACCTCGGGAGTATGCTTCAATTTGGGATCCACTATGATATCATGGATGAGTAGGAAGCAGAGGTCGATTGCGCTCAACACTACTAAAGCAGAGTACATCACAACCAATGAGGCTTGTACCGAAGCAGTATGGATCCAAAAAATGTTTGTAGAATTGTTCGGCCAAAAGTTGGAACCGACAATGATATGTTAGTTTTTCATAGGGCTACATTGTTCTTTGCTTTGATAATTGCATTTCTTCAATAATATATTAAGTTCACCCCATATCATTATTACATTATTCATATTTGTACCATTATTCATCAACGTATGCAATTATATAGAAAGAAAAACATCATCATCATCAATACAATGGAACATAAAGGAAAAATAAAAGAAAACCATGTACACATAGAGACACCAGGATTGGTCAGAGACCAGGGAAAAACCCACTATGGGCAAATCCCTTGCAAATCTTCTTCTAACCAATCGTCATCAAATGATTCAACAAAAGAGAGTACAATGATCCATATCTTCACAAGAACTAGAATACCCATGAAATGCATCTAAACATCAAAACTTTGATTCAGATAACTATAATGTATTATCACTACTTGTAGCCTATTGTCGAACACTACTGTTATTGAGCAAAATCTTTGGAATACTGAAATCTCATCTTGGAGTCCTAGACGCAGGGAGGAGGAGCTGTGCGAGCGACTATGACAGACCTGGATGCTCTTTGTGAACTGTGTGACAACAACTATGGCAGCGCAAACGCTCCCATAATATTTTGTGCGGACATCTGAGGACCAAACTTCCCTAACCTCCCAGACGCTCCCATGAGGACTCTGTGCCAGTGTCCAAGGGTACCTGGACTCTATCATGACCACTGTGTGCCAACATCAAGGGACTAAAATGCTCACTTATGTGCCAGAGTCCAGGAATCTAAAAACCCTAGTTTAGTGCGAGCTTCATGTTGTTGTTTCAGACCCTTGTGCGAGCTTCCTCCGTTAGACCTGTGCGAGCCAAGACAAAATAAAAGAGAATAAAAGAGCTTGATCAATGTGTCCAAATGAGCTTGAGATCTCTTCTATTTATAAGCTTCCATGAGGGTCCACTTGACCTGTCCATTGGTACATGTCATAGGGACGACCTAATCCAATATACATGAGTGAATAAAATAATTCATAACTTAACTTCCACTTGAACAAATCAGGTGATCTATAGGTCCATTTTTGTCCTCTCGAAAAGAGGAATTCAATGCAATCATTATCTCCTTCAAATGAGTAGTCCAAAGTGGAATTTGACCGCAGTTGCATATTTTTAACACTCCCTCTCAAATAGGGAGAATTCCACCTACCAATATCAGACCATCAGTCAACATGACATACATCCCATATCAAGTATCTCATCATACCAGATCATCCAATGTACATCTCTTGCTAATTCTTACTTATCTCTTGATTGTTCCTACTCATATGCTGAATATTTCAAATCTAGAAGAAGAAGAATTTGCCATCGGAGGGGAGCTTAAGCTACCACCCTCTATTCATCGGGCTATAACCTAGAATCTCTATCAACGAGCTTCTACCTGGAATATCAGCGGGGAGTCATATCTACAACCCGCATCATCATCGGAGATCATATCATTAGGGAGCACATCTCAAGCTAGAAACACATCGGGGAGCTACTACCCAACCTGGAATCTAATGGAGGAGCTACTACTATGACCCCATATCGAGAAATAGGTGATATAAGGGAGCTACTGCTTAACCCATCCTATTGCCTATTGATCTTCCCATCAATGACCCTGAATATTCAAGTGGTAGAACACCTACATCATAATCCTATCTTGTGCGAGATACCCGACTTACCAAAGGTAAGGATCTCACGTCCCCAAGCCTCCTCAACCATTGGCCAAACGGAGAGGGATAATCCCAGCAAGCCCAACTTGTGGGTATGATGCCAACTAGGGTATACTCTGCAACGACCAAGATAGGGTGAGCTACTACTCCAACCCTATGCGTAACAACTAGGGGTAACTCCCTATTGTCCAGAGTTCCCTCAACCCTAGGATCCCTCTATCACAATTCCATACCCTGGGAGCTTAGATAGGGGAGGAAGTGTTAATTTTTCATAGGGCTATGTTGTTCTTTGCTTTGATAATTGAATTTCATCATTAATACATTAATTTCACCCCATATCATGATTAAATTATCAGATCTACACCGGTATACATCAACATATGCAATTATATAGAAAGAAAAACATCATCATCATCATCAATGCAGCGAAACATAAAAGGAACAGTAGAAGAAAAGTTATGGACACTAGGATTGGTCGAAGACCGGGGCAAAACCCACTATGGGGAAAACCCTTGTAAATCTTCTTCTTCTTAGATCGTCATCAAATGATACAACAAAAGAGACTATAATGGTCCATAACTTTATCTATGTAGCAAAATAAGAATGATATCCATGAAATTGATCTAATCGAAACACTCATATTGATGGTTGTAATGTGTTGTCACAAACTGATGTCAACTGTTGTATACTGTTGTCACTGTTGTCACTGTGTCGAACACTGCTGAACATTGTTGTCACTAAGCGGAAACTTCAGAATACTAAAATCTCACCTCTGAGTCTCGGGCACAGGGAGGAGAAGTTGTGTGAGGGACTATAGCAGCCCTAGACGCTTTCCGAGAACTGTGTGTCAGCGATTGTGGTAGCTCGGATGCTCCCATACCATTTTGTGCATGTGTCCGGGGACCAACTCATCAGATCTACTCAAAAACCCTTTGTCGCTCCCTTGAAGTCACTGTGTGTGTGTTTGGGATAGCCTAGATGCTCTCAGGGCCACTCTGTGTGAGTGTCCAAGGATCAACACCTCCAAATTTGCTTCTGAAGCCCTAGACGCTCCCATAAGCCTCTGTGCCAGTGTCCAAGGCTCTTTGGACACTCTCATGACCACTGTGTGCCAGCATCCAGGGACTAACATGTCATGTTTTGTGCCATCATCCAGAAACCAGAAAAACCCTAACTCAGAGTGAACCTCACGCCTGTGATTTCAGACTGTTGTGTGAACTCCTTCTGTTGAACCTGTGCGAACCAAGACAAAAGAGAAGAGAAGATAGCTTGATCGAATGTGTCCAAATGAGATTGAGGTCTCTTCTATTTATAGGCTTTCATGAGGGTCCACTTGGGGTTAAGTAGTTACCCATATGGTTAGGGCCAACCCATTCCATAGTACATGTATGAATAAAATAATTCATAACTCAATTTTCGCTTGACCAAATTGGGTGATATTTAAGTCGATTTTCGTCATCTCGAAAAGAGGAATCTAATGCAATCATTATCTCGGTCATTTAAGTTGTCCAAGGTGGAATTTGACCACAATTGCAAAAATTAACAAGAAGAGCTTGGCTTAGTGTCCTCGATTAGCATTCTTCTCATCATACTCATATCATCGTACTTGTATCAAGTAATCATCATCTATTTGTAGCAGTTGTCTCATTTTTAAACAATATATAAAATCAAATATCATGTTAGAGCATTAATAATCATATAAATCACAAAAGGATACCATAATCATCTGCCCTCTCATGGAGGTGCCAACCACAAGCCTAAGCTTGTCTCGTATAGTTGCACTGTCTCAATATATGAGAGTATCGCGGTCCCAACTATCTATCTATCTATCTATCTATCTATCTATCTATATA
>APFE031267023.1:92517-104030 GCA_000404065.3 Pinus taeda | reverse complement strand
GGATTCTTTGCCAATCAAATCCCACTTTTTATTATCGTAATGTATCCATGTCATATCCAGATCATGCTCAAACAACTGTCTAAGGAGCTTCTTTATCCTGCTCATAGCTAGTCATGCTAGCAACATCGTAGTCAACCTCGGTTGTGCCACAGACCTCTCATCATGGCAGATCTCATACTAAGGAAGCACTCATATGTGCTCATCTCATCAACATCAACAACTCCATGCAGTCATATATCATAAGAAGAATATCTCAGACCATGAATAGATCATATCATGCAAACATCTCTAAGGATTCTTGACAACAATGTGTATGAAGTGGCTCAACCATGAACTTTTTCAGGTTCTATGTACATCATATATATACAGAAGGATTGTTAATTTCAGGGATGTTCTATGCTTAGAGCAATTTATTTCAATTTTCACAGTTAGCTCAATATCTTTTCCAGATTAGCAATCACATCAACGTTAAAGTAAACCGCAGATAGAACATAAACATAAATCGTAGAAGACAAGCCAAGACAACAGGACACAAGATGTGGTGCTAGCTAGGGACAAACCCCAATGTGGGGAAACCCTTGATTAATTCTTCTTATATGTTTTCAATAGTTCAGCAGAGAGAGAGATAGTACGTTTACAATGGAAGTCAACACTTTGACTTATCTAGATAAGAGCATAGATCATCTCTAAGAAGATGATACATGAGATCAGTTGAAGACATGCTGCTTCAACTGATTCTCCAAGGTGAATCCTTCACCTATCGTTGTGCTGCATTTCGTCATCATGTTGCACCTCACCGTGCTGCACCATGCTGCACCCATCATCACTCTGCTGCATTTCATCATGCTTCATTAATTATGAGTGTACCCATCACTGTACTGCATTATGTTGCATCTCATGATACTTCATTAATCATGACTGTACCCATCACTGTACTGCATTATGTGCCATTGCTGCACCATGTTGCCAATGTCAAGTTGAACAACATCTTTAACTTCAAATCGGAGTGTCCAAGGATTTGCATGTCCACTTCTCAATGCTTCTTTAATAGTTTCACAATATAGATGATCTTTTTCCAACTTCAGAAATAGATTCATCATGCCATGATACATTATTACGAGCTTCAGAAACCATCTCTCTCTTATATCATCAGAGGCTCTTTACCTGAAAATAGTAGATCATCAACATATAAAAACCAAAATCAATATCAAAGTCATACCTTGGAACACTTATGAGGTAAAGGCTTGGATCAACACATCATCCAACTTCATCAGATAACTGTCAATGTAGACATATTTGGATCGGGGGGATCTTGCTTCATGTAATGCTCACTGCAGCCATAACACTTTACTAAACCATCAACCTTTCATAAATCCTTATTGTGCAATCAAATCAGCTCATCAAAGTTTAGAAATAAGATCAATACTAATATCAAAAGTCATCAATATCTCAGTGTCAAAACATCATCTATTATCATGCCAATAGGTTGTCATCAACCACACAATATCAATCAAGTCATTCCCATAATACAAGTCATAGGAAGTCACTATGCTCATATATCATTGTCATCAAGGCAAATCGTCAATCATCAAGTCAAAACATTAGACATCATGTCAATATACAAATTTGCTATCATAAAACATATCTCAATCATTGAGTCAGAGGTCTAGGTCATCATCAAACATCATACGGCTCATATATATCAATCAACCAAATCATGGCAAAGTCTTGCAATTGAAACGTCAAACATAATGACATATCTATATGTATGTCATGGTCACCTGCAAACATTCATACTTCCCTGCTTTCAGATTTGTCAGATATCTGCTACTTATCTGTGGAACTAACATCCTCCAGGTGAACATCTTGATTCAGAGTCCAAACAACATCAGAAATCTTTAGATGATGGTCAATAGTAGTCAAACCCTTGGACACTCCCTTTAGGTTAGCATCAAAGTGTCTTTAGCTGCTCAGGACGCAAGCATAGAACTAGGAATATTCGTCCCTTGACGCACGCATGTTAAGGCCCAACTAGTCATGCTAGCAACATCGTACTCAACCTCGGTTGTGCCACAGACCTCTCATCATGGCAGATCTCATACTAAGGAAGCACTCATATGTGCTCATCTCATCAACATCAACAACTCTATGCAATGATATATCATAAGAAGAATATCTTAGACCAAGAATAGATCATATCATGCAAACATCTCGAAGGATTCTTGAGAGCAATGTGTATGAAGCGGCTCAATCATGAACTTATTCAGGTTCTATGTACATCATATATATATAGAGGGATGTTCAAAACTTAACATCAATGCTTCAATCAACTGTCGAGTGCTATATGAAGTTCAACAACATCTTTAACTTCAAAGCAGAGTGTCCAAGGATTTGCTTGTCCACTTCTCAATGCTTCTTTAATAGTTTCACAATATAGATGATCTTTTCCCAACTTCAGAAATCGATTCATCATGCCATGATACATTATTACGAGCTTCAGAAACCATCTCTCTTATATCATTAGAGGCTCTTTACCTGAAAATAGTAGATCATCAACATATAAAAACCAAAATCAAAATCAAAGTCATACCTTGGAACACTTCTGAGGTCAAGTCTTGGATCAACACATCATCCAGCTTCATCAGATAACTTCAATGCAAACATCTCTAGATCAGGGGATGAATATTGTCTACCACTTGATCATGTTCATACATGATGCCTAGATAACCATCACAAAGTGCCAATGCATGTCTTGCTCCTACTATGCATCTTGACCATTAAAAATGATTATTGAATATGAGTTAAATATGAATTCGACCTTAGAAACAATATGTCAACCAAAACTACAATTTTTCCCTCCTACTTAGAATTTACAACATATGTCATATCTAAATTGTGTTATCACCCAAAAAATAATGTTGGAGTTGAATGTTAATATTATCTACGGATTGCTTGTCTCTTTCTCCCTAATTTTTGTGCATTAATTTCAATGCTTCTAACAAATAATGAATATCACTATGTTCTCTTTTCTTTTTCATTATTAAAATACCATCTTAAATTTAAAAAAAATCCTTTCCTAACATACTGAAATTAGTTTTACTCAACAAATTTCACAATCATTATCATTCACGTAATGTTAGGCATGATCCCCAAATCACACTAGCTTCTCCCTACAAGAACTTGCAAGTAGATTGTTACATACATAGCACTAACACAATTAACAACCAAAATTACACACATTCTCAAAAGAAAATTCATTCTTATTGATATCAAAAGGAGAGTACATAGTTTACATAAATTACAATGACATCAGGATCTCTTTCTCTCTTCATTTCTTCTCATGTTCTCTGCTCTAACTACTTGATGTCCTAACTATTTGTCTTATGACATTTCATTTTCTAGTATTTTCAGATTTGATGGTGTCTTTTCAAACTTAGTGCCTATCAATGCATATTCTGCCTGCATTGTTTATGTTGCACCAATGTATTTGTTGTCTTATGTGCAATGTCCTTTAGCCTATTTTGTGTTCTCCTCAATCTACCTCTAGTCTTGCTCCATTAGCTTATCTCTCAGTATGTTATCTACTTCTACACTCATTTATGTAGTGCTCTAGAATGCTATTCTCTAACATACACATGAAATTGTAAGTTACTTGTGTTTTCGGAAGAATTAACATGAATTTATTATATGCAAGTTAAAGTAAAATTAGATTTATGTTTTGAATACCATGAAGATTTTTGAAATATGCTATAGGTTTTGGATGTACACACACACATTATCTTTTCACTAAAAAAATTTGTTGTGTATGTTAGGGCCTTATAAATATAGTGATCAAGGTATGATTATCTAGTTATTTATCCCAATGGGATGTTGTAAATTATTTTTCATTTTAAGTTGTTTAGTTGTTGAAAAGAAAAATAAGAAAAAATAGAAAGAAAAATAGAAAAAATAGAAAGAAAAAAGAAAAAGAAAAAATAGAAAAACAGAAAGAAAAATAAAAATAAAAACTAAAGGAGAAAAATATAAATATATAAATAAAAATAAATCCCCAAAAGGGCGCGTCAGCGAAAATGTCGCCTAAGTTGTTTTGTTTATTATCCTTAAATCTTGATTAAATTAGCAAAAAGTATGTTTTAAATGGTGAATAAAAGTCGACATGATGTTTTGCTCATTTGTAATAAACCACTGGCACTTTTGGATGATTTGAGATCGTCCCCGCCCAAAAATCAATGGTAGGGAACGATGTTTCGCCCCCCCCCCCCCACACGCCCACCACCTCCCGACCGCCCCCCGGAAGGTTAATGGGGGGGTCTGAAAAGTGGTTTGATTGAAACCACCAACGACCACATGGCTCCCCAAAACATTTCGGGGCCTATCCTCCCTTACTGCTTACCATACAACCCCCCTGGGTTGAAAATCATCCCCCGATCCCGTAGCTCTCGCTTCATTCATAGCGTGCACCACATTCGTCCACCCACCCGCATTCCGTCCATGCTCACCCTAGGGGGGGGGGGGGGGTCTGAAAAGTGGTTTGATTGAAACCACCAATGACCACATCGCTGCCCCACAACCATTTCAGGGGCCTCTCCCCCCCTAAAAATCATCTCCTTCTTTCGCTTGCCCCCGATCCTGTTGGCTCCCACTCCATTCATAGCATGCCACCACCTTCATTCACCCCACCACATCCATCCATGTCACCTTACCTCCTTACGTCACATTATCGTTGGCCAAATTTCCCGCTAATAGTCATATGAACGTTGGTCATTAACTCCCACCAATGTTTACACCTTTAATTGCGACGCTCGAAAAACGATAATTTTGTCATTAATTTTCTTTCCTTGTCACTTTAAAAATCCCGCATTACCCAACTTTTTTCTCTTTGCCATTTCATTGTATCAGGTCTATGCCCACATATTGTTTCAGTGCACCAATACCCTCTACAATCACCATCCTCTTCTATTTCCAATCAAGTACAAATTTGGTAATTTCCCTTGAGCCTCTTTACAATCTTAAATGTCATCACATAAGGCAAAATTGAAAATTGTTGTCCAGAGTCCTGTGTTACCCTTTGTTCTTAATTTAAATGAGCTACATTTGGTTGACACGCAGTGTAAGATAGTGAAAACTTAGTGTGAATTTGATTTATATGAGCTTAATAATTGGGGGAATCAGAATTTTTTAGATAATAGTGATGATTTAAGCATCCGGGAATCATTTTTACCTCAATTTACCTTTCCCTAGACCCATATTATCTCAGAGTTCGTTACGTGGTGTCATCTTAGGTACCTCCCTAGCCAGAAAGCGGTAATTGCTCAAAAAATGAAATCATATTCTCAAGTACCCCAGAAACTATTTGTCAAGCCCTTCAGATAAATTCCCAAACTTCTTTGCACCCATATTCCACTGATGCACTCATGGAAATATACCAAAATATTACCTTCCCCTAGTGAGCCCATATTTTTGAATGTTTTATGCTTGAGAATTCCGAATTGCCTAGAAATAATCCCCCATACTCTGCTTCTATTTTCCTTGAGATGTCAAGGAAAGTTATTTCCATGGTTAGTTACCTATTAGGTTATCCCACAGACCAATGGGTAGATGAAGTAGTGTTAGGGTTTTTGTCAGTATTTTCAATTTGTCAGAAGCCATTAGTCATCTTCAACTATAGTCAGTACCTATCTGATGTTATTCATGAACAATTTTTGAAATTTAAAGTTGAAGATTCATTCAAACACCAGTCAGTCCTTGTGTATTTAATGTTATTCTATCAAGCAGATAGGTTCAAGTTCCAGTTACAGAAGGTGCATGATCAGGGAAGTCCACTATCAGTCATTCACTGGACTTCTTTGGTGAGAAGGAATTTAGGGGATTATTCATTCAACAATTTTGTAGATTAATTTTTACATGTGTCCTTGTGTCTTCTTAGCAGCAATATTACACCAAGAATTTCACTAGAGATCAAAAATGTTTTGCATCTTATGAAACAAGCCAAGGTTGGAGACTGGCATCTTTACCAGAATTACACCGAAATTCGAATCTATGCGTGTGAACTTCCTCCATATAGATTGCCAGTATTTGTGCCAGTAAGAATTTTTGCCTTGGAATACATTAGACAGATGTTAAATATGGATGGCCTGTATTTTGTATCAAGCAAAAAGAAGGCACAATTTAAATTGAAGGCACATGTTGGGCCTTACATTGTAAATACCAGAGCAACAACAAAGGAAGTGGATGAATTACTAAAGTAGATGAAATTTAAGCTAAGCTTCACATGGTCTTATGATCCATTAGGGATAATTTCAAGACTAAGAGTCGAGCAAAAGACCACGCCATATGCACATACGCCTTGACCAGAAATAGAATGATATGCCAATCAGGAGCAGTGGACAAAGAACACACTATAAGAGAATGAAGAGCAAATTGTCAGTCAAACATCTCTGCAAACGCCTATTCCAAAAGATAAAGTAGCCAAGAGAGTAGGAGAAAATATGTCTCCTACAAATTCAGAGTCAAGATTTTCGTGTTTTCAACCGAAGAAAGAAGACATATCCCAAGGCCAAGATTATTATTGATATTAAGGATGATACACAGACAAACATTCAAGAAGAATCATTAGAAGAGGAGTCACATGAACAAATTACAATTTTTTTGACAGGTCTCCCTACCTCTTTCTCAAATGTTGAATATATAACACAACCACCTGTATCTTCTACATCCCATATTGCACCACAACATAACATTTTTGCGAGATACAAGGAGATTAAGAAGAAGAATGAAGCATTGAAGGCTACAACATATTCAGAGTTTTGGAAGCAAACTGCTACTACTTAACACAGGTTGTTGTCTGCACTTGACCAAAGAAGGGGCAATTTCAATTGGCCTTCTTGGAACCTACAGTTCCAGTTCCCAAAAGTGCTAAAGACTACAAAGACTCAATATTTTATTTTGATACCAAGAAGGTTCATGCAATTGATTAAATTGATTTGCATAAACATGCAGGTGAAATGATCTATTCAACACTAACAAGTTCAGCCATGGCTACCTCAAAATTGCACGCCTCTTTGAATAATGTGCATTCATAGCTAAAGATAGAGCGAATGCCATCCTTGGCCAAAGACACTACAACCACAACTTTAGAAGATTTAGTGATTAAACTAGGATATGATCCTAGTAACATCAAAGAAGTTAAGGAGATGATTAAAAATAAAGATGCAGATATTCAAGCTCCGAGGAAACAACTCAAGCTTCCAACCACAAAGCACCCTTAGGGAAAAGAAATAACTAATTTGGATATAGAAAAGGAAAAGTTGTTCAAATTAACAGCTGAACAAAATGTTTAAATTCAGAAAATGGAGGCAGACATGGAGGCACTATTAAAGGAAAAGGCACAACTAGCTTCTATAGGTACATCAACACAACAATAAGTACAACAAACAACATAAACATCCACTGCAAATTCTTCTGAAAATATAGTCAAAGCTTTGGGAGAATTATCATTAACAAACTAGGAGAACGAGAAGTTAATGGCAATACTGACAAAGATGGAGGAAAACAAAATCAAACTTGATAATGCATATTTAGCAGAGGTGCAGAGAAACTTCAAACTAACTCAACAAATTGAAAAATATGAGAATCAGTCTTTGAAAACTCAAATGTTGGTAGAGGCCAAGCAAAGTATATGGCATAACGTCATTGCCAATATTATAGAATTGTGGCCATCATTTCATATTATTTTTTAGCAGGAGGAACTAGTAGAAAGGGTCAAAGTAGCAGTTGAGCAAACAAAAGCTGAAATTGAGTACAAACCAACGGAAACAAACAGAATTATTAAGATGTTGAACTCCAAGAGTAGAGATGAGCTAGAAGAAGTCCAGATTCAAGACAGAATAGGCATGATCATGAAAGTAAAGAGAGTTATGACAAAGAAGAACCTCATGATACAGTTGGAAAATAAATGCAAGGAGTTGGAATTACAGGTGAAAGATTTAATAGAAAATTTAATGTATTGCAGGAGAAAAGACTTCCAGCTTTGAAAGCCTCTAATGGAAAATTGATTCCGTTAGAAAACTATCAAGACCAGTCATGCAACATAGTTACAGATACTTCCAAATTCACCAAAGTTAAAGGAACAATAACTGGAGAAGATTTCTTGGAAGGAATACAACACGACCTTTGCATTTAGCATGAAGTCCATCATCTATTTTTCAATAAGTGAACTTTTCAAACATATACATAGGTGGATGAAAGATTTTGAAGCATGGTAAATTACTCTGTTCCAAGTGAAGATAAGTGGGATAAACTATTAGATCTCATTGAGTAAAACAAATAGAATTCTAGGGACCATGGCAAAGAAAAGGGAGCAGAATCCTACAGGTCAGGGGCAGTCAAAGAGGAACAAGATTATAGCTACAGCCATCAACAACAATCTTTGAAGTGTGTGCAGAATGTTTAAATCAGTCCAGAAACATGCTATAATTTAGTTCTATTTTTGAAATATCTACATCATTTAAGTAGATATTATTTTGTAATAATTTTTATTTTGAAGTCTGAATTAACTCGAGACAAACTCTATAAGTATTTTGTAAAAAGATTTAGAAAGAGTTGGATTATGCAAAAAGAAAAAAAAATTATGTGATTGTAAGCAGTGAAATATGTTTTGAAGTATGCAATTCAATATTACAGAGGCAGCTTGGTTTCAAGATTCTTGTGTCAAACAAATGGTGATGTTTCCCTCTTTGTAAATCTATTTTTCTTTCAATTTTTAACATGAATGTTCCTTCTCAAATTGTTTACAAGAACATGATGAGTATAATTTACTTGTAGTACTCTGCTCTGGCTTGTTAAGCAATCTTAATGTTTTCTTTCTGATATTAAGTATAGAATTCATTTATGTATGCTCTATATTTAATTGATCCTAATTTATATTCATCTCATCCACACCACTATAGCTCTACGAGATCCAAGATTTTTCCTACCTTGCCCTGTTTCAACTCCTCTATTTATTTTAATTGATTACTGAAGATTTTTATGACTTCATGCCCAATGGACTTTTCTTTCATTTTACAGCCAAAACTTTAAAAAACCTAGCTTGACCTTTTATACCTAGCCTAAGATCTAAACATTAAGATTAAAATCATATAGAGAGAGCCCTCTCTGAAGTTGGAAGGGCTAGATCCCAGCTTTAAAAGTGGTTTGTGGTTACCTCTATGGTTTCCTTTCTAGCCTAGGAAAACTACGGAGTGCTAACAACGTAGATCTGTAATATGATTAAAACAATGTATAAATATTAATAAAAGTTTGAATAACTATTCAATATATGTTGGCTATGTTAGTTTTAGATGTCCCTGATAGGGGTGATTGATGATGTGATGGTAGTGGTGGGGGGATGGACCCTCCTTGCCACAAGCAATACTCATGTCGAATGTGGCCTTCCAATACACAAGAGTAATTAATCATGGTTCCACAAATGTAGATGCAATTAATGACATCCATTGCAACCCATTACTCCATAGAGTAGGAAGGTTACATCTTCATGTGGCTCACGTGTTGTGAGTTGATAGCCATTCTCCAAAATTTCTCTCTGACTTACTTTTTCCCAATTATGCTATGGATTTTATCTATAAATAGCCTCTCTTTGCGGCCCTCCTAGTGGTTGATCTATGCTCTTTCCTTTTTTTCTCTATGTTGTTCATGAATTGTTAAGTTTAGGTGTGTTCTATGCTAGAGCAATTTATTTAAATTTTCACAGTTAGCAATCACATCAACATTACGATAAACTGCAGATAGAACATAAATATAAAACGCAGAAGACAAGCCAAGACAGGAGGACACAAGATATGGCGCGAGCCAGGGACAAACCCCACAATGTGTGGGGAAACCCTTTGATCAAATCTTCTTTTATCTTCAAAGTTCAACAAAGAAAGAGAGAGAGAGATAGTACATATACAACATAAGTCAATACTTTGACTTGTCTGGATCTAAGCATAGATCATCTCCTATAATGATGAGATCAGTTGAAGACATTCTGCTTCAACTGACATCGTGTTGCATCTGGTCCTCTTGCTGCACCATGCTGCACTAATCATGGTTATTATCATGCTGCCCATTCATGATCTCATCCATCATCATCATCACACTACTTCCCCTGCTAATGTATCATAGTGCTGCTCACCATGCTGCTTCCTCTGCCCTCTCGTTGTTTCATCATGCTGCAACAATTTGCCTCTGTTGATATCAGCCTTAGCTGCTTGCTCATGCATCATTCTGCTTATACTACTGCCCATTATGCAGCTCATCATGCTGCTCATAATACACTTCTGTTGCTTCATTCTGGAGGTCATATATATATCAGCCTTAGCTGCTTGCTATGGCTTGTAGCCTAGTAAAGCAGCTAGGCTATAGTTCCATGCAATCCCATTATGCACAACGTATTGGCATTCCTCCAACACCATGACTACGTTTACTTCATCATTGCGGCTTGATGACAGTGGTCCATTAATGACTACCTGACTAGTGTATATATAACCAGGATTGCCCAGCGTATATACATGTCCAACGTATATATATAACCAGGACTGCCCAGCGTATATTGTCCAGTGTTTTCATTACCACCCAGCGTATATACTGTCCAACATATATATAAAACTTATGTAATGCAGCGTATATTTTCCAGCGTTTACTTTACAGCAAGGTATATTATATGACTACGTGACTTCATTACCATATGCGTATTACAATTGCGTGGTATTATATGATTGCGTGGCATCATTACCATATGCGTATTATAACTGCGTGGCATTTATTCCCATATGCGTATTATAACTCCTTATGTATTGCATTCTCCTCATGATCAATATATAATGGCTGCGGCTCTTCCATATGACAATAGAGCAGATTTATCACGAGACTGCCTTGCGTGAAAGGAACAACGTATTCATTGATCTGCGTATCAATGTATAGCATCAACGTATTCCCTGAATAGTGTAATATGTCCATCGAACCATATCACATCCAACGTGAGTTGCGTATTAATATGTAATATCTATTGCCATTGCTGCGTGCTATTGGCAGCGTTCCATTGACATTGAATCATGAACAAAATTATGTGCGGCTCTTCAAAAGCAGTTTAGGGCAACATATCACGCGTTCTATTGACCGTGACTTATCTAGATCTAGCATAGCATATCAGGGTCTCCAAGGTCTCCATCTTTGCTGCTAGGATCATCATACTGTAGCTAGGGCTTCATCTGCGGCTCTGCGGCTAGGGCACCATACAAGACCAGCGTACACTTTTGGTGTCCCTCCTTCACCAAAACCCAGAAACATGGAGAGGAGGAGATCACCTTAAGAATGTGTTGTGCTAATGACTCCAAATCCTCTCTTATTTATACTAAAGGTGGATGATTGAATAGACATGACGTTTGGGCTTCTAGAGCCTACATAAGAGCTGGTCGGCTTGATAATAATTATATAAACAAAATAAATTCATATCTCCATAAATACTTATCAGAATC
>APFE031267023.1:55019-92133 GCA_000404065.3 Pinus taeda | reverse complement strand
TCAACGAGAGGGATCCAATAAAAATATCAGCTGCCATAAATAAGCCAACCCACATGGAGTTTGTCCCAAGTTGCCAATTTAACATGAATGGTGCCCTGGCTCTAGTGGAAAGGTAATAGGATTTCTCATTGGCATTGGTGGTCTCAAATTTTTTCCCTAGTTGCATTCCCTTAGCCCCTCAACTTCCTAATCTCTCAATCCTTCTCACTTCTTCCTTCCCACATTCACCATGAAATGACGTGTTAAATTTTGTAGGGGTGGTGAGGGATGAGGCTCTGTGGGTGGTACAAGGGCTTAGTTTCGATTTGAATCCTTCACTCATATTTATCTCGACCAAACTTTGTCGGTTATGCAACAAGGTCTCAACAACATGGAGGAGGACATTTGGAAAGAGCACCAGAGGCATTCAAATACATATATGTTGGAGGACCCTGCAGCCTCGAGGTCGAATATTGGGCACATGCACAATAGGGAAAAAAAACTTCATATTATAGATTGGTATTTGAAACTTAGAGAGATCACCCTTCTATCCGATGAAGTGTCTTGAAGCACTACAATCAATAGGCGAGATTCCCAAAGAATCTGAAGGAGAGGGCCAATACAAGATAACGCTTCTTTATCTTATTAGAAACAACATTTGATTCTTCATACTTGGGGTTCCTTTCTTTCTTGAAGAATCGGTCGTTTCCTTGATGACCTGCATTACCTGTCATTCCCTCGATCATTGAAGATGTCCCTAGAATGATTGTTATCTTCATCAAGAGATAGGTGGAAGAAAGCCCTCTATGGCTTGAAGCAAAACACCCTAGGTGTAGTATGAGAGGATTGATAACTGTCTGATGAAGCTAAGATTCACTAAGAGTGAAGCCGATCCAAACCATTGCTCGAAGGTTGTGGATGATAGACCTCTCATACCGACACCTTCTGAGAACGACCTATTTCTGATAGGTGCAGACCCTCTCATTTGAAAAAGTAAGAGGGAGTTTGATTCCGGATGTGGAACAACAAACTACAAGCTCGTGACTACCTTGAGGATCTTAACTTTCAGAAGTTATATGGTAGTGATGCCGGACCAGATTTGGGAAATACCTTTGAGTTTCATAAACTCATTCACGTTGATGTTCTTGGTGAACTTCCATCCGGACATATGATTTGCAGTTAGTATGATCAACTCATATATGGTTGAGTCTCATTGGATTGGTGCCAAGAATATTCTGAGATGTCTTCGAGGCACAATCTCTCATGGATTTAGATACACTGCCAGAAATATGAAGTTGCATGATTGTTCGAATGCTGACTAGGAAGGCAGTGTGGAGGATCTCAAGAGCACTTCTGAGTGCTAATTCTCTTTGGGTTCTGCTTAATATCTCGGAGGAGAAGGAAGCAGAAGACGATTGCTTTGAGCACCGCTGAGACTGAATACATAGCTATGAGTATGACCTCGAATGAAGCTATCTTGTTGCGGGAGCTCTTTAGTGAGATGTTTGTACACATGATGGATACCACTGTGATATTCTGTGTCAACTAGGGGGGAATTCGATTGTTGAGGAGTCTTGTATTCTATAATTGCTCCGACATATTGACATCAGATACTACCTTATCGGAATATGGTACGTCGATGAGCGAGGAGGTTCCATCACATTGAGACTGATGTACAAGACGCAGACATTCTGTCTAAGCCCCGGGGAAAGGTCAAATTTGTGACTTTCTCAAACGACTTGGATTCGTTAAGGGACCTTCTTATAAGGGTCATGCATGTTGCATGCATTGAGCTCTGGGAGCTCTGGGGGGCTTGGGGTACTTACTAGAGCAACACACGACCAAAGGGCGACTCACCCTCCCCTAACGATGCAGTATGTACAGGGTGAATGGCTCAACCTTCCACTGTGATACCCTGAGGCAACTTAGGGACAAGATGAATGGTTCTCCTGTGGAAGCATCCTACCCATGTAGTCTGGGACTCATGGGAAGTACCTCTCATATGGCCAATGAGCAGGGAAATGGGGTTAGGGACCATAGTAGTTTATCGATGGATGCATCCTTGTATCTACCCTACTCCCTATGCTAGGATGACCTCTATGGATCTGGGATCAATGAAACTGATATGTGATCAATATGAGTGGTTTGAGACACTCTCTTGTGATATTGATCTGGGATCAATGAAACTAACTTTGGGTTCGTAGAGAATGGTATGAGACCTTCTCGATCAATTCTTCTTCTTCATGGTTCAGCAAAGCAGAGTAGAGCTTAGCAAAGAAGAGTAGACGAGAGCATTGATGGCAGAGATAGTACAATCAGACATATGGGTCAACAGATGGAGTTTCCTTAGTTGAGAGGGAGTGTTAAAATTGGCAACTAGGGACAAACTCCATGTGGGTCATCTCATTTATGGAAAATGCTATTTTCTTGGATCCCTCTCATCGAGAGGTGTAGGATTGATCTAAAGATCATCCAATTTCGATAAGTATTCATGGAGTTATGAATTTAATTGTGTTATAAGATACTTCGTCAACGTCGGCCAATAACCAAACTGCCCCCACTTGTGCTCAACATTTTAGTATAAATAGAGGTGGCCTTCAAGTCATTTTGACACACTCACATTTTTTTGATCTCTCTATTGGCATTATGATACAAGTGTTGTCCTTGATGGCAACTCACTCAGATGAAAGTTCACAGTGCAGCAGGTCAACAACAAAGGATTACAGATCAAATGAAGAAAGAGAGGTATACGTTGGTTCACTTTGTCCAAGGCTCTTATACACGCAGTTTATCAGAACAAAAGTAACGTATAACATATACATGCACTTTCACAGGAGGAAAAGTGCGTACATGTTGGAAAACCAAGTTTTTGGTCCAAGGTAATTGGTCCGAGGCATTTGGTCGAAGCTATTGACCCTAGGTATTGGGTCCAAGGTATTGGTCCTAAGTGGTTTTGGTCCAAGGTATTGAGAAAGGCCTAAGAGTATATAAGGAGGAGAAGATCATTAGGCCAAAGTGAGCAAGTAATGAGATTCTAAGGAATACTTCTATCTGAAGTATATATATTATGTTGTAGGGTTATGTTTGGGACTGAATCTGAAATATTCATGTGCACCTTGAGTTCAATATTGGATAAAAAATCATGAGACTTGAAATGACTTATTCTTGAATGATCTTATATTGGTTGAGACCAGATTTGATGTTTTGCGCCTGTTCTATTTGTTATCTATCATGATCTGGGTTTGTTTGAAGTTTGGAATTGCAGCAAAGTTCTGAGTCGAAATTCACAGATCTGTACGCAGGTTCATCTCTACCAAAGCATGTGTACACGCAGGTTCGACTCTTTCAAGTAGCGTATACAAAAAGAAAAGCTTCTGTTTAGATCTGACTGATCTATCTGATCAAATTTCCGTTGTTTCACTGTTGTCTGTCAATGAAGTCTTCCTAGATTTGAACGTAGAACTGTTGTATAAGGAAATTGAGTCTGATTGATTGATTGATTGAGAAGGAAGGGTGATCCTTGTTGCTATCTGTTTTTGAACTCTGTAATATGACAGTAGATCTTCAGAATGTCACTGATTGGTACAGTCTGTGGTTCAAAAGTTTATGATTCAGTATCTTTAGAGATATATGCAGGTTGGGTTAAAGGAAGTAGCGTATACACGTAGGTTGGGTTCAGCCAAGTAGCATATACACTCTAATGCATGATTCTTTTTGAGGTTACAACTATTTTTGGATGATGATGTAGGGTCTTGGGTTCAACACAGTGTTCTGGTGTCAGTGATCTGATTGTTCAGATTAACTAAATATTGGTTGATGCAGTTTAAGTTTAAAAGGCTTTGATGGGTCCAGTGTGAAAATTTGATGAAATGTGTCCTTCATCTTGTGGTGTTGTGATCTAGGAGTATCTAGTCTAAAAATTCATGAAATGTGGTCCCTAGTGGAAGAGTGGATTTTTTGTAGGCTAGCACCTACGTACTAGTAAACATATTGGCTAGTACAAGAGCTAGGGGTTTGTAGCTCCCTTCCAGTAGAAGCTGGAAAACGAGAGAAGGTTGTAACCTTCTGCAGGTAGAAGCTTGCGTACTGGTATGAGTCTGCACCAATACAAGATTGTAAACAAATTTTCTTATTATTAAAAGAAGACAGAGACGACAGTAGCAGGTGGTTTTTACCCACATTGGGTTTCCACCTTAAATCTTGGAGTTCATATGTGTTTCTTATGTGTGATGTTTTATTCCGCGTTTACTGCACTGTCTAATAAATCTCTAATATACTAGTTTAAGCTCAACACATGATAAACTGTCTAAATCACAAGTTCTTTGCATATACGCTGGTTTCTTTAAGCACATTCGCGTGTACACGCTAGTTCACTTCACTAAGGTAGCGTATATAAATTTGTTTGGGAAATAAAATTATTGATCTGATAATACTGATTCACCCCCCCTTTCAGTATTATTTCCAACAATTGGTATCAGAGCCAGGTCCTTAAGAAGAAGCTTGATCGCTTGAAGGGTGATCCATCAACATGAATAATCAAGAAAGCATGGGATCCATTAGACCGCCAATATTCGATGGGAGCAACTTTGTTTATTGGAAAATAAGAACCACAACCTATCTACAATCGCCTGGAATGGATGTCTAGGAAATTGTGGAAGTAGGATATACATTTCCAACAACAATTCCTACAGATATGGCAGGGAAAAAGCAATATGAAACCAATGCCAAAACTCTCAATACTTTATTGTGAAGTTTGTCACAATCAGAGTTTGTCAAAGTCATACAGCTCAAATCAGCCAAAGAAATATGGGATAAAATCGTTCTGAACTACGAAGGAGACTCTCAGGTAAAACGTGCTAAGCTTCAAACTCTCAAAATTCAGTATGAAACTCTTAAGATGCATAGTGATGAAAGTATGGCTAATTACTTCCTACGTATAGATGAGGTTGTCAATTGTATGAAGAATTTGAGTGAAGAAATTAAGGAAGTTACCTTAGTTGAGAAAGTCTTGAGATCTTTGTTAAATTTGAATCCAAAATGTCTACCATAAAAGAAAAACAAGATCTACAGAATATCACTATGACGCAGCTTCACGGAATCTTAACTGCCTTTGAGATGAGAAAAGGAGGACCATTAGATATGAGAGAGGCCACATTCAAAGCTTCAGCAAAAAGAAAGGAAGAACACAATGAATCAGGACATATTTTAGAAGAAGAAGATGAGGTAAACTTTGTCAAAAAGCTTCAACAGGGTTCTAGAAGGTTTAGAGGTAATTTACCCTTCAAATGCTTTTCTTGTGGCAAAGTTAGTCATTATGCTGCCAGATGTCCTCATAAAGATAAATTTGAAAAAGGAAAGGAATATGCAAAAGGGAATAGAAAACAAGTTGTGAATAAAAAAAGTTATTATACTCATGAAGATAGCGATGGTCTATCTAATAGTGATGAAGATGAAACTAGACAAGATTACAGACTTTTCATGGCTTATGACGATGATAATTTTTGGAATGATTTAGAAGAGGAAGACCTTCATGAAGAAATATCTAAACTCAAAATCTGTTTAGAAGAAAAGAATATGATTATAGATAGCTTGACATACCAACTTGATGAAAAGGAAAAACACAATGAAAAACTAGAATGTGAAATTGTGGGTCTAAGAAAGGATCTTGAGAAAATGAAATCTCTCAATCTTAGATTTGCTAAAGGATCAGAAACTTTAAATGAAATTATCGAAGTTCAATGTTCTCCTATGATAAAGACAGGTCTTGGATATACTGAAGAAGCATCTCAATCACAGAAGTTGTCAACCTCCACCAAAAGCTATCTTGATGCAGCAAAGACCAGTGAACAGTATGACAGTCGTTAGCAAAGGCATAAAGCAGATCACCAAGTAAAAATCAAACTCAATTTACTCCAACAATGTATAGAAGCCACAACCAACCTCAGGTAAATCATACTCAATTTTCTCCAAAGATGAATATCAATAGAAACTACAATCACTAGGTCAATAGATTCGATAGTCGTAGGAACTTCTTTAATGGGCAATGTTTTTCATGTCATAATTTTGGACACAAAGCTGCTCAATGTGTTGCTTATAAAACCATCATGACTAGAGAAGCAAAAAATCAAAGGAATGTAACAGGGATCAAGAAAAGTTCCTATAATAGCTTTTCTCTTCTTGAAAATGAAATAGAATGCTCAATCTATAACAACTTTGGTCATGAAGAATTTGAATGTAAGAGCAAATTTCAGTAAACATTTCAAAAGGAGCAAACTCCATTAAATCCCAAGATATGGAGAAAGAAATAATCTCAAACAGAAAGATTTGGTATAGCCTTGTATGCAGAAGGACAAGAAAATTAGTGTTACATCGACAATGGATGCTTAAAACACATGACAAGTGACAAAGAAAAACTTCACTCATATAATGCCTTAGAAAAGGAAAAAAATGTCTCATTTGGAAATGACATTCCTGCTATCATAAAAGGTAAAGGCTCTGTTTTCTTGAAAGAAAAGGTTAAAATTGGAAATGTTATGTATGTAGATGGTTTAAAGCATAACCTGTTGAGTGTCAGTCAAATGTGTGATCAAGGAAATGTAGTGGTGTTTCAATCAAATAGATGTGTTGTTCGTGAACTTGATAGAGGAGAGACCGTGATCAAAGGTACAAGAACTCCAAACAACTTATACATACTCAAGGGAGGACAACAACAATCTATCTAAGCAAAATTAATGAAAACTGACTGTGGCATAGAAGATTGGGACATCTAAGCTTTTCTCAAATAAGAAAAGCATGCAGATTCAAGGCTGTTTGTGATCTTCCAGATATCAACATCCCAGAAAATACAATATGTAAAACATGTCAAATCCGCAAGCAAACCAGAGAGTTCACTTCATGGAAAAAGAAGGGTTAGCTAGTAAGCCTCTTGAACTTGTCCATACTGATTTATGTGAACCATCAAGGAAAAAGTCACCTCATGGAGAAGAATACTTTATTTTGTTCATTGATGATTTTTTCACAATGTGTTGGATAGGTCTTCGTAAGCATAAAGATGAAGCTTTTGAAAAGTTCCAATCCTTCAAAGCTTTGGTTGAAAATGAATCAGATCGAAAAATCAAATGTCTCAGATTTGATCGAGGAGGGGAATTTACCTCGGATGAATTCTTTGACTTTTGTGAACAACATGGAATAAAAAGGCAATTCTCCACTACAAGGACTCCTCAGCAAAATGGTGTGGTAGAAATAATGAACATAACAGTTCAACAAATGGCTCGAGCTATGCTAGATGAATCTGGAACTCCTGCAACCTTCTGGAGTGAAGTTGCATTCGCTGTCCTAACTATTCTCAACCAAGCAAATGTTTGGGTAAACAACACTCAAACTCCACATGAATTTTGGTATGGTAAGACTCCTACTGTAAAATACTTTAAAGTTTTGGAAGAAAATGTTATATCAAAAGGACTGATGAAAAACTTGGTAAGTTTGAACCTAGAGCAGAGGAAGGCATTCTTCTTGGTTATTCTTCCAGAAGTAAATGATATAAATGTTATAATAAAAGACTTGGAAAAATTGTTGAAAGCATTGATGTTGTAGTTGATGAAGCATGCAAAAATGCAAAACAGATAAAATCAACAGAAGATTATGACAATGAAGAAGATGGGGATTATTTTCCCACATCAAATCAAAATCATATTGAAGAAGAAACCAATGAAGCACTAGAAGAAGAGATAATGGTAGAAGAAAAGACTCTGTCCAGGTATGTTCAAAAAAATCATCTAGAAACTCAAATTTTAGGGGAAAAGGGCAGGTGTACAAACAAGAAGAACTATCACAGGGACCTCAAGCTATCTAGCATTACTATCCTCCACCGAACCTTAAAATGTAAAAGAAGCATGCAAAGATGAATGTTGAGTCAAGGCCATGGATGAAGAACTTGAGCAAATTAAAAAAAATGATACTTGGGAATTAGTTCCTAGACCTCATGATAAAAATATTATAGAAACTAAATGGATATTCAAAAACAAGCTGAATGAAAATGGAGAAGTCATTAGAAACAAGGCCAGACTTGTTTGTAGAGGGTATGCTCAACAAGAAGGTATAGATTTTGAAGAAACTTTTGCACCTGTTCCCAGACTTGAAGCCATAAGGATGTTTCTTGCTCTTTCTAGCTTTCAGAAATTGAAAGTATACCAAATGGATGTAAAATCAACCTTCCTGAATGGAGATTAGAAGAAGTTTATATTGAACAACTAGAAGGATTCATTCTTGGAAATGATGCAAAACTTGTATGTAGACTCAAAAAGGCCCTCTATGGTCTGAAATAGGCTCCAAGGGCTTGGTATTACCTCCTTGACAAATATCTACACCAATAAGGTTTTACAAAAGGTTCAACAGATGGCAATCTATATACAAAGATTGAAACTGATAAATTGCTAATTTTTATTGTTTATGTTGATGATATCATTTTTGGTAGCAATGAAGAATCCATGAGTCAAAATTTTTCTTCAGTAATGCAGTAAGAATTTGAAAAGTCCTTGCTTGGTGAACTTACCAATTTTGTTGGTCTACAAGTTCAACAAATATGGTATTTTTCTTTCACAAACCAAATATCTCAAACAGATCTTGAAAAGGTACGGAATGGAAGATTCTAAACCTGTATGTACCCTAATGGTAAGAGGATGTAGTCTCAGCTCAAATGATGAATCAACAACAGTACATCAACCAACTTATAGATCCATGATTGGCAGTCCGCTTTATCTAACAGTTACTTGACTTGACATCATGCATGCAGTAGGAATAGTTGGAAGATTCCAAGCAAATCCAAAGGAATCACACCTTCAGACTGTCAAAAGAATTTTCAAATATCTTCAAGGAACTCAGGACTTTGGTTTATGGTATCCTAGAAATGCAGATCTTACTCTTCATGCATATACAGATGCAGATTGGGCAGGAAGTGTTGATGATAGAAAAAGCACTAGTGGTGGTGCATTCTATATGGGTTCCAAGTTAGTGTCTTGGTTCAGCAAGAAACAAAGTTCAATTGCTTTATTTACAGCTGAAGTAGAATATGTGGCTACTGCATATTGCTGCACACAACTACTTTGGATGATGCAATCTTTGCAAGACATTCATATCACATGTACTCCACCTATCTCCATTCTATGTGTTAATATAAGTGCCATCAATATTTCAAAGAATCTAGTCATGCACTCCAAGACCAAGCACATACCCATCAAGTACCATTTTCTACGTGAACAAGTGCTTGAACAAAAGGTCAAATTGGAGTATGTTCCCTCCAAAGAACAAGTTGCTGATATATTCACTAAACCACTGCCCAGAGAGACATTTGAATATCTCAGACAAAAGCTGGAAGTGGTTGCTACATCATCTTGTTGTTAAATCCATTTTTTTTAGAGGAAGGTTATTATATGTGTGTTTCATGAAGTATAGTCATGTACACACGCGAGTTTCTAAGGGTCAAGGAGCATATATGTTTGTCAGACAAGAAAACAGTGGTGTAGGCTCGGATATGGGTGCTCTGTCCGATATTGATGATCACTATCTATCGATATGCTGTGTTCATTAATCTTTATCTGACTGAAAAAGATGCCTTGATCATTGACTTGTTAACAATGCATAGGTAGCATAGGTTCAGGGGGAGCATTAGCCTTCACGTACATTCAACATTGTTGGCATTATGGTTGCTGAGTCCAGCTATGGCTTCAGATATTTATACAATTTGGTTGCTTAAGTCATGTAAAAGTCTAGGGTGTGATATGTCTTCTCATACATTTGAATGAGTCCTATTGGACAAATGATGTAATTTGTATCCCCACCTTGCATGGGATGGATGATGTAATTATATTTCTGTCATGTATAAACAATTGGTATATCCCCACTTGGTTGGGTGGATGAGTCAAATTTGGTATATCCCCACTTGGTTGGGAGATGGATGTATGTATGAGTCATTGGTGATAGGAAGGTCATACTCACATAGTTGAGTTATAGAGTCATGCTGGTTCTTGTGGAGAATATTTTTGCAGACTCTGCTTGTGCTCAAGGGGAGCATGAACGGTTTCAGTGCATCTCAGCATGTACAAAGGGGAGCTCAATCAGACAAGTCAACATGTACTCACGAGGAGCATGAACAACATAAGGGAGAGGATATCTTGGTCTACACTTTGCCCTTGATGTCAAAGGGGGAGAGTGTCTTTGTATTGTTGTTGCTATCAAGTCCAAAGGGGGAGATTGTTGGCATTATGATACATGTATTGTCCTTGATGGCAACTCACTCAGATGAAATTTCACAGTGCAGCAGGGCAACAACAAAGGATTACAGATCAGACTCCAAAGAATGAAGAAAGAGAGGTATACGTTGGTTCACTTTGTCCAAGGTGCATATACACGCGGTTTAACAGAACAAAAGTAGCGTATAATGTATACACGCACTTTCATAGGAGGAAAAGCACGTACATGTTGGAAAACCAATTTTTTGGTCCAAGGTATTTGATCCAAGGTATTTTTGTCCAAGGTAATTGGTCTGAGGCATTTGGTCCAAGGTATTGACCCTAGGTATTGGGTCCAAGGTATTGGTCCTAAGTGGTTTTGGTCTAAGGTATTGAGAAAGGCCTAAGAGTATATAAGGAGGAGAAGATCATTAGGCCAAAGTGAGCAAGTAATGAGATTCTAAGGAATACTTCTCTCTGAAGTATATATATTATGTTGCGGGGTTATGTTTGGGACTAGATCTGAAATATTCATGTGCACCTTGAGTTCAATATTGGATCAGGAATCATGAGACTTGAAATGACTTATTCTTGAATGATCTGATATTGGTTGAGACCAGATCTGATGTTTTGCGCCTATTCTGTTTGTTATCTATCATGATCTGGGTTTGTCTGAAGTCTGGAATTGTAGCAATGTTTTGAGTCAAAATTTGCAGATCTGTATGCAGGTTCTTCTCTGCCAAAGCACATGTACACGCAGGTTCGACTCTTTCAAGTAGCGTATACAAAAAGAAAAGCTTATGTTCAGATATCACTAATCTATTTGATCAAATTCTATTGTTTCACTGTTGTTTGTTAATGAAGTCTTCTTAGATTTGAACGTAGAACTGTTGTATAAGGAAATTGAGTCTGATTGATTGATTGATTGAGAAGGAAGGGTGATCCTTGTTGCTATCTGTTTTTGAACTTTGTAATATGGCAGTAGATCTTCAGAATGTCACTGATTGGTACAGTCTGTGGTTCAAAAGTTTATGATTCAGTATCTTTAGAGATATACACATGTTGGGTTAAAGGAAGTAGCGTATACGCATGTTGGGTTCAACCAAGTAGCATATACACTCTAATGCATGATTTTTTTGAGGTTACAACTATTTCTGGATGATGATATAGGGTTCTGGGTTCAACACAGTGTTCTGGTGTCAGTGATCTGATTGTTCAGATTAACTGAATATTGGTTGATGCAGTTTAAGTTTAAAAGGCTTTGATGGGTCCAATGTGAAATTTGATGAAATGTGTCCTTCAGCTTGTGGTGTTGTGATCCAAGAGTATCTAGTCTGAAAATTCATGAAACGTGGTCCCTGGTGGAAGAGTGGAGTTTTTTGTAGGCTATCACCTACGTACTAGTAAACATATTGGCTAGTACAAGAGCTAGGGGGTTGTAGCTCCCTTCCAGTAGAAGCTGGAAAACGAGAGAAGGTTGTAACCTTCTGTAGGTAGAAGCCTGCGTACTGGTATGATTTTGCACCAGTACAAGATTGTAAACAAATTTTCTTATCATTAAAAGAAGACAAAGACGACAACAGTAGGTGGTTTTTACCCACATTGGGTTTCCACCTTAAATCTTGGTGTTCATGTGTGTTGCTTATGTGTGATGCTTTATTATGCTTTTACTGCATTGTCTAATAAATCTATGGTACACTGGTTTAAGCTCAACACATGATAAACTGTCTAAATCACAAGTTCTCTGCATATACGCTGGTTTCTTTAAGCACATTTGTGTGTACACACTAGTTCACTTCACTGAGGTAGCATATACAAATCTGTTTGGGAAATAAAATTATTGATTTGATAATACTGATTCACCCCCACTCTTAGTATTATTTCCAACAGTCTCTCTTCATTATGTTTTGGGTTTTGATGAAGGAGAGATCTAGAGGGAGTGCCCTAGGCCAAACATTGCCCTAATGAAGAAGCCCTAACGCAGTCAATGAAGAAGCCTTAGCACAGTCATGGAGGAGACTTCTATAGCGTAGCAACAAGAAGTTCTACCTGCCCTAAACGCAGGTCTAGAAGAGACCCTAAGCAGCTGTCCTTAAAAGCCCTAAACGTTGTCCTAGGATAGGACATCTGACCACAGAGAAAGGAGGGTAATGTTGTGCCCTAGTCGCAGAGAATAGAAGGACTAATGCAACACTAGAGACGCAGATGAATGATGTATAAAGGAGGCCTCAACGTGCCCTAGCCACAGCGAAGGATGAGGCCTAATTATACGTGGAAGACATGTCATAAACGCTGATGTATGAGGATAAATTCGTAGTTCAATTTGTGCCCTGGTCACTATCCAGTTGTGTCCTAACCGCAGACCTTATGCTGCAGCAATAAGGACTGTTTTAGGATCATTTGGAAGAGTGTTGGGCTACCGCAGTCAAGAGGAGACTTGATATAGCAAGCCACAACAAACAGAGGAAGGCCGAATTTGTTGATGAAGGATAGACTGCCTAGAAAATGCAGTATAGGGTCTCCTCCTCTCTTAAAAGGGCAGCTGCAGTAAAGGAGGGCACTTCTAGGCAGATTGAAGCGTTGTTGGAAGTACCCTAACCAATCCAAGATTGTTGTAGTTAAGGACCCTAAAACTGTGAGCATAAGAAAGTGTTAAGGGTTGCCATATGCCCAGAACAACAGTTTTTTGGGCGTGACTGTTAGGTACAGATGTTACAGCAGTAAAACTAGGACAACTAGGAAATGGTACATACATATTTAGAGCAATGTAAGTATGTTGGGACAATAACAATGTTGGATTGTTGGGATAACAAGTCATGATGGGACAACATTACTAAAAGCAATGATATTGTGCCACAATGTTCAATGGGACAACAATGACATTGTGCAGCAGTGGCACAATGGGACAACCATGACATTGTGCAACAGTGGCACAATGGGACAATAAGCAAGAACATCATGGTGCAACATGGCAAGAATGGATAGTTGTGGCAAGCACATGACACATGTTGTATGACAACTTGGTTCAACAATGGCACATAGGACAACAGTGCAGCCTAGGGTGCAACATGATGAGGTGCAACACAATGATAGGTGAAGGAGTCACCTTGGAGAATCAATTGAAGCAGCATGTGTTCAACTGATCTCATGTATCATCTTCTTAGAGGTGATCTATGCTTTTATCTAGATAAGTCAAAGTGTTGACTTATGTTGTAAATGTACTCTCTCTCTCTCTCTCTGTTGAACTATTGAAGAACATATAAGAAGAATTGATCAAGGGTTTCCCCACATTGGGGTTTGTCCCTGACTAGCATCACATTTTGTGTCCTCTTGTCTTGGCTTGTCTTCAACGATTTATGTTTATGTTTTATCTGTAGTTTACTTTAATGCTGATGTGATTGCTAATCTGGAAAAGATATTGAGTTAATTGTGAAAATTGAAATAAATTTCTCTAAGCATAGAACATACCTAAAATTAACAAATTTAGCTTTGAAATTGGATTTACTAATAGATTATTATTCTGCCCATGGCTTGGTTTTGTATGTGATAGTCCAATGGTGAAAACCCATTATTATGCTATGTAATTTTGTTTATTAATGAAAATTTAGAAAAAAAAACTAAATATCTATTTGTGATTAAAACTTGTTTCCTTCAAAATATTTTACTTAGAAAGAAATATACAAGTTGAATTATGTTGCATAGTAACATTTTCACATTATTATATGTGGTATTGATTCTTAATAAATATATTGTTATTTTTATTATAGGGTGGCCATCATGTCCAAGAAGAGTATGGGGAAGAAGTTGGTGAAATTATCAAAAGAATCATAAAGAAGAATGCACTTAAATAGTTTTCTAAGAAGAGCATGGGGAAGAAGTTGGTGAAATTATCAAAAGAATCCTAAAGAAGAACTCACTTGAATAATTTTCTGGATTAAAATTATGAATTTGAAAGTACGAGTTAAAAATATTAATTAATATATAATTATATATATATATATTTAATATTTATATATTATTTAGTTTATTAAATTAAATTATTATTTATTTTATGATTGGCTAATAAAATAATATAATATAAAAATTTAAAAACTATTTTATCATATTAAATCAAAATATTAAAATATTGTATGAATTAAAAAAAAATAAACTTTTCATTTAATTTATTTTAAGTCAACCTCAAATAAATGGTAATCGCCGCAATGTGTGCCTTTATACATGACTAATCATAGTTTTAATGGTATTTTTAGAATATACATGTTATATAAACCTTCTTTTGTTTAATATAAGGAACACAAAAAATATAACTTTTATGGTAGGTTATACTTTGTAAACTTGGATCAATTATGCAATATCAATTCAGTCATAGGATGTCATACGATTTATTTGAGGTAATGATGGAATCATTAATATATAAATTTAATATTGATAATAAATAAACTAAGATGGATTTATTTAAGTATTAATTAATTAATAATAAAAGTAAAATTATTTTAATTATTATAAAGATATAAAACTTAATTAGAGTTATATTATATGAATAAAACAGTACTGTATAGATCTATTTAAATTATAGATTACTAGAGTTGAGATCCAGCGTTTTATTATATTAAATTTTTAAATTAAAACTTGAATTTACGTTTAAAGAAATTTAAATCCCTTTTAGTGCTGGAAATATGTATTTAAAGATAATCTATAGTGAGATTTAATCCTTTTTAGTGCTTGATAAATATGTGATTAAGATATATCTATAGTGGTTTTATGTTTCTCGTAAATTTTCATTGTTTAAATTGTATTTTTGAATAATTTATTATTATTAATATTTTGTATTACAAATTGAATGAGTTAGTACACATTTTCCTCTTTTAAGGAGTGACAAAAATTATTTTATTATTTTATCTTTTTAAAGTTATAAACAATTATAGTGAGGTAAATATTAACACACACATTGAAATATATTACTCAATATGAATATTCAAATAATTTTTGTAAATGCTATAGTAAAATATTTATAAGAGAAATCGAAATCATTTTATTATTTTATCTTTTTAAAGTTATAAACAATTATAGTGAAATATCGACTAACCAAGTGAGCACAATCAGAATGTGGTTATTAATGTTTTATAATGCTTCTAATTAAAACTAATCAAACATATATAATCATTTATGTTTTTATTATAGCTGATAATGTTTTTCATTTAAAGTATTTTTCTAAAATACACGTGCCAACTCCAAGTTGAGCATGGATGGAATTACACATCGCCCTCATATTGGATTGTACAATAAGCCTCTTGGCTCAATTATATATTTGTGTATATTGACTATTTTCTAATCATTTGATAATATTTGATACAGATCAAATGCATTGTTGTTGTAGTTTTTACTTGTGCTTTATCCACAAACTAAAGATATAAATGTAAAAATGTAAAAAAATGTTATAAAACACTTAATTTAATAAATATAAATGCATAGGTGTTAGCTTAGTAAAATGAGTGGTAATCTATCCTAAATACATCCATACTTTGCATTAAAGAGGCTATATACTCAAAAGCATGCAAAATAATAATATATAATATATTGTTGTCCTTGAATATTGGAGCTCATAACTATTCAAAAATGAAGTAATATTTTTCTAGTTGGTTTTAGTTCTTTCAAATATTTACAAGAAACTTTTCAAAAGGATTTGGAAGTGTAGCATATTCTAAGATAAGGCTTCAATTAATTATGTCTACATGTTTTCCCTTCAATTTCTGTGATGATTTTTCCCCACAAGTCTAAGGCCTCAGAACACTTAGTGCACTAGAATTTTTGTTGGGTTACACTCAAATATATATCCTATAAAAGATTCAAACTACAAAATAATGTTTTCTTAACTTCCATTATAACGATATATAACTTTATGAAAATGCATGAACTACGCTCGTGCTACTTTTAAGTGACTTGCATACTATCGTTTTATGAGATAAATATCACATAGCCATCATGTACACTCTTAGTACAATGCTCAAATAATATAAACAAAACTGTCAAGAATATCTTATGTCAATGAGAAATCTATGGACCACTATGATATTATTCTCAATCCTGCAAACAAAAAAACATGTAGTGAATCCTATAGCATGGTGATGTTATTAAAATGCAAATGATATTATAGATTCACTAATAAGACATAATCAAACACAATATATAACTCTATCATCATGCATACAATTATGAATCAAACTTGCATAACTTATACATCTCCAACCTAAGATCATATATTCAACTATTGCAATCATCATCAACATAAAATGGAATTGATAAACTTCAAAAGAAAAGTATTTGGAAAACCAAACTTTAAACAACAAAGAACTTTTATTAAAATTTAACATCCAAGAGTTTCTTTCAAAAAATACCTCCCTTTCTCGATACATATATCAATTTAAATACATATGCTTTCATTGTGCAAAAAGCTTTAAAAATAGCATTATACTCGTATAGTTATAATAGAGCATTGGAATAATTGTACTACTAAGTAACTAATATAATGTTTTTATAGAAAGAAATTCAAGTGATTAATGGTATTTCTTCCAAGTAAGGCCACCAACTTGATATTAGTTTTGGTCCTAAATGTTAACATTAAATCAAATTCAATAGACTTTCCTCGTGGCTTCCTAATGAAATAATCCATATATCACCAAACATAATGAACATGAATGAACGTAGTATATTAGAGTCACGTTATACACACCATTACAAGAGGAAACCAATTTAATGAGAGACTTTCACTACCAAAAGATAAATTGCATAACCAACAGGCACCCATCAAATGTATCATATTTTGATATAACAAGCCATGTTTTTAGATTTCACTTTTAGGTTAGGGGTCAATGGATAAATATGAAGAACTATTGGATTATTCCTCAAATCCATTAAGACTAAATTGATATTTTTGCCACATAAGGGGACCTAGTTTGCACTTGGAAGAATAATAGGGATGAATCGAGCATCGATCTAGTATATTACTCATCTTTCATTAAAAATGACAAAGCCTCACATCAATTTTGGGGTTTAGCATTTAGGTCCTACCCTAGAAAGGAACCTTTTCATGCTATCAAACTTGGAAGCATCTCTTATGATCTCAACCTAGATCGAAAAGAAAAACTTGTAGATTACATCAAAATGGACAAGGATTGTTGTTAATAAATGAGCACTGATCTTTGATATTGGTTATAAGAACTAATAGCAATTAACTCCTAGCCTATTGTAGTAGAGGTAGATGGATCATTGACCTAGGGTGAGGTTGCAACATGAGCCAAGTTTTATTGTAGTGGCATGGGGGTACCTATACAAACCAAACTACTAATCCATGGAATAATGAGATCTTGTGCTATGTCCTAGATATTAAATTATTACATTTTACTGTTATATTAGTGTGGTCAAATAGACCACTAAATTTCAGTTATGCCCTCTGTTTCCTATCTATGCCAAGGAGACAATTTTAAAAATCATCTCATCTTGTACACTTGTTATATTGTAAAAGGAGGTTTCCTCCTTAATGAGGTTTATCATTCATTCTTCTATTACAAACATTACAAAATTTTATGTCATTTATGCTCTAACATTCACTAGATGAGAGCTTCTCTAAAGGCGATATTGGTTATAATGGAATGCTAAGAAATCTTGATAATAGGGATAACAAAATTATTGAACCCTAATCACATTTGGGAAATATATTAACAGATATGGAGAACATGAGAATGAAGTCCCAGAATCATGATTTTTCATCGACCAAAGATTCACATCATTCAAGGTTCAACTCAACACCACAAAACTATCTAATTACCAAGATTAATATGAATATATTTGATGATAAATATCATTTAACATGGATTATTCCATATGGAGTGATTCTTTGATCTACAACAAGTGCCCACTTTACAAAAGGAAACTCTTACGCCCTTGTATTTAGAACTTGATCAATTTGTTTGGTACCAATGGCTTTATGAACAAAAAAATAATTCTATTTTCACTGGGTCCATATTTACAAATATATTGATAACACATTAATTAGTCAATTCATAAATATTTGGCAAGGAGATCTAATTATAGAGCACATTCAACATTTTCTAAAACCATGTTAGGGTAAAGAACATTCTAGATAATAAATTGTTACATCTCTTTACACTATAAATAAGAGCATTCAATATGAGGTGTTTCTCTTAGAGCCTAAATTCTTAGAGAATACTTTCAATGTGGCCAGGAATGTTGAGAGTAAAAATGTGGCTACTAAAATAGTCGCTACTCTAACCCGAAGAGCCTATTCAAACCATATATTGTCATGCATTGGTTGGTGCCCGTACTTGACAAAGCCTCAAGATATAAGAATATATCAAAAAGAAAAAGGTAACAATGTTGATTGATTTTAGTAGTACTCATAACTTGTTGATTGTAAATTAGTGAAACTTATCAAATGATTTATATATTTAACACTATAGTTTCAAGTAATGATTGCAAATGGAGGTAACATAAAGAAGTGCCATGGTATTAACTTGACCATGGGAGAGTGTTTATTGGATACTTTTATGATCATAATACAAATGTGTGGTATTGATGTTGTATTATGGGTGCCAATGTTGGGATTATGATACAAGTGTTGTCCTTGATGGCAACTCACTCATAGGTTAGTTCAGTTTTGATGAAAGGAAACCCATAATGTAATAGGTCCATTCAGATGTCAAAGGACATTGATACAAAAGAACAGGAAGATGAAACTAAAGTCTACTAATCAGAATGAAGAAGTTGAAAGTAAAGGATGGTGAAAAGAAGTTTAAGATATATACGTAGGTCCACTTAGTCAAAACAACGTATACACACTAGTTCACAGAACAAAAAGAGCGTATATGTATACACACACTTTCACAAGAAGAAAACATGTATATGTTGGAAAATCAAGGAAATTCAAGAGGAGACAATACCAGGTATTAATACCATGGTATTAGCCCACAATATTGAGTGGAGTAACGACTATTTGATCCCGTCCAAGAATACCAAGGGTCTTAAGTGGTTTTGGTCCGAGGTATTGAGAAAGGCCTAAAACTATATAAGGAGGAGAAGATCATAAGGCCAGGGTGTGCAAGTGAAAAGGGTTTCTAAGGAATACTTCTATCTGAAGTATATTTTATGTTGTAGGGGCTATGTTTGTGATTTGATCTGAAATATTTTGTGCACCTTGAATTCAATGTTGAATCAGGATCATGAGGCCTAAAATTACTTGTTATTGAATGATATGACATTGGTTGGGCTAGATTTGATTATGTACATATGTTTTATTCTTTAAATGTCATGATATGGGTTTGTCTGAATTCCAGAATAGCAGCGAAGTCATGAGTTAATATTTGTAGATCTATACACTGGTTCGTCTTGGTAAAAACGCGTGTACACGTAGGTTCTACTCTTCCAAGTAGCGTATATAAAGGAAAAGCCTATTCTTCAGATTTGACTGATCTATCTGATCAGTTCTGTTGTTTTACTGTTGTCTATCTATGAAGTCTTCTTAGATCTAAATGTAAAATTGAATGCATAAGGAGTTTGATATCTGATTGATTGATTGTATAAGTGAGAAGGGTGATCTTTGCCACTGCCTGTGTAAAGCTCTGTAAATTGACAGTAGATGTTCGGTATATTGTTGGTTGGTACAGATTTGATTAAGAAGTTTTATGTTTCAGTAGTTTTGAAGGTATATGCGAGTTTGATTAAAGGAAGTAGCGTATACATGCAGTTTGGGTTCAGTAAAGTAGTGTATACATTCTGATGCATGATTTTTGAGGTTGCAACTGGTTCTAAATGATGATGTAGGTTTCTGGGTTCAACACAGTGTTCTAGTGACAGTGATCTGAATATTCAAATTAACTGATTATTTGTTGATGCAGTTTGAAAGTTCTAATGGGTCCAGTATGAAAATTTGATGAAACGAGGCCTTCATGTGTATTGTTGTGTGGCAGAAGCATCCAGTTTGAAAATTTATGAAACGTGGTCCCTGGAAGAAGAAGGAAGGTCGTAGCCTTTTGTAGGCTCACGCCTGCGTACTAAAAAACACATTAGCTAGTACAAGAGCTAGGGGGTTGCAGCTCCGTTCGAGTAGAGCTGAAAATGAGAGAAGGTTGTAGCCTTCTGCAAGTGGGTGCCTGCGCACTGGTATGAGACTGCACCAATACAAGATTGTAAATATATTTTCATATTATTAATAGAAGACAGAGACGACAGCAGCAGGTAGTTTTTCCCGCATTGGGTTTCCACCTTAAATCTTGGTGTTCATGTATGTTGCTTATGTGTGATGGTTTATTTTGTTTTTACTTCACTGTTTAATAAGTTATTGATCAACTCATGATAAATTGACTAAATCATAACTTCTTTGGGTATACGTCAGTTTCTCTAATCACAGTGGCGTGTACACGCTAGTTCACTTCACATAAGTAGTGTATATAAATCTGTTTGGGAAATGAAAAATTATTGAACTGACAATATTGATTCACCCCCCCTCTCAGTATCATTTCCAACAATTGGTATCAGAGCAGTTCCTTCAGAAGAAGCTTGATCGCTTGAAGGAAGATCTTTCAAGATGAATAATCACGAAGGCATGGGATCTATCAGGCCGCCAATCTTCAATGGGATCAACTTGGTATATTGGAAACTAAGAACCAGAACTTATCTACAATCTCTTGGAGCCAATGTTTGGGAAATTGTGGAAGGAGGATATCAATTTTCAACAGCAATTCCTACAGACTCTGTAGGTAAGAAGTTATACGATACCAATGCCAAAGCTGTCAATACATTATTGGGAAGTCTATTAGAATCAGAACTTGTCAAAGTCATGTAGCTCATGACAACCAAAGAGATATGGGACAAAATCATTCAGAGCTATGAAGGAGACTTTCAAGTAAAACGTGCTAAGCTTCAAACTCTCAGAATTCAGTATGAAACTCTTAAGATGCATAATGATGAGAGTGTTGCTAGTTACTTCTTAGGTATAGATGAGAATATTAATTGTATGAAGAATATGGGTGAAGAGATAAAGGAAGCTACTTTAGTTGAGAAAATCTTGAGATCTTTGTCTTCTAAATTTGAGTCAAAAGTGTCTGCCATAGAAGAAAAATAGGATCTTCAAACTATTACTATGACTCAACTCCATGGAATCCTAACTACCTTTGAAATGAGAAAAGGAGGTCCATGAGATATGAGAGAAGCAACTTTTAAAGCTTCAACAAAGGGAAAAGAAAAGGAAGAGCACAATGAATCAGGACACATTTCAGAAGAAGAAGATGAGGTAAATTTTGTCAAGAAGCTTCAACGGGGTTCCAGAAGATTCAGAAGTAAGCTACCTTTCAAATGCTTTGCTTGTGGTAGAGTCGGCCATTATGCTTCCAAATTCCCTCATAAAGATAAATATGAAAAAGGAAACATAAAATAGGTTGTGAATGTAAGGAGTTACTATACGCATGAAGATAGTGATGGGTTATCCAATAGTGATGAAGATGAAACTAAATAAGATTATAGACTACTCATGGCTTATGACAATGATGGTTTTTTGGATGCCTTAGAAGAGGAAGACTTTCTTGAAGAAATCATTAAACTCAAAATATGTTTAAAAGAAAAGAATATGATCATAGATATGTTGACACACCAACTCACTGAAAGAGAAAAACACAATGAAAATCTAGAATGTGAAATTGTGGGTCTAAGAAAAGAAATTGAGAAGACAAAATCTTTTAATCTTAGATTTGCTAAAGGATCTGAAACTTTAAATGAAATCATCAAAGTTCAACGTTCTCCTCTGATAAAGACAGGTCTTGGATATACTGAAGAATCATCCCAATCACAGAAGCCACCAGCCTCCACCAGAAGCTATCTTGATGCAGCAAAGACCAGTGAGCAGTATGTCAATCATCAACAAAGGCTTAAAATTACTCATCAGGTAAATCATACTCAATTTACTCCAAGTATGAATAGCAGTAGAAGCTTCAACCAACAGGTAAACAATGCCAAAAGATTCTATGATCACAAAAACTTCTTTAATGGGCAATGTTTTTCATGCCATAACTTTGGGCATAAGGCTGCTCCATGTGTTGCTTACAAAACCATCATGATTAGAGAAGCACGAAATCAAAGGAGTGTAACAAGTATAAAGAAAAGTTCCTATAATAACTTTTCTCCTCTTGAAAATGAAGTAGAATGTTCGATTTGTAACAACTTTGGTCATGAAGAATCTGAATGCAGGAGCAAATTTCGACCATCACTTCAAAAGGAGAAAACATCATTAAATCCCAAGATATGGAGAAAGAAGGAATCTCAATCATAAAGATGTGGCATAGATCGGTATGCAAAAGGACAAGAAAATTAGTGGTACATCGACAACGGATGCTCCAAACACATGGCAGGTGATAAAGAGAAACTTCACTCATATAATGCTTTAGAAAAGGAAAAGAATGTCTCATTTGGAAATGACACTCTAGTTGTCATTAAAGGTAAAGGTTCTATCTTCTTGAAAGAAAAGGTTAAAGATGGAAATGTCATGTATGTAGATGGTTTAAAGCATAACCTGTTGAGTGTCAGTCAAATGTGTGATCAAGGAAATGAAGTTGTGTTTCGATCAAACGGATGTATGGTTCATGAGCTTGATACAGGAAAAACCGTGATCAAAGGTACAAGAACTCCAAACAACTTATACATTCTCAAAGGAGGACAACTACAATGATATCTAAGCAAAGCAGATGAAAATTGGCTATGGCATAGAAGATTGGGACATCTAAGCTTTTCTCAAATAAGGAAAGCATGTAGGATCAAGGCAATTAGTGATCTTCCAGATATCAGCATCCCAACAAATACCATATGCAAACCATGTCTGGTTGGTAAGAAAACCAAAAAGAAGGATCAGCAAGTAAGCCTCTTGAACTCATCCATACTGATTTATGTGGACCAACAAGGAAAAAGTCACCTCGTGGAGAAGAATATTTTATTTATTGCTGATTTTTCTAAGATGTGTTGGATAGGTCTACTAAAGCATAAAGATGAAGTAGTTGAAAATTTTAAAGCCTTCAAAGCTTTAGTTGAAAATGAATCAGATCGAAAAATCAAATGTCTCAGATTTGATCGAGGGGGAGAATTCATATCAAATGAATTCTTTGACTTTTGTGAACAACATGGAATAAAGAGGCAACTCTCCGTCGCAAGAACTCCTCAGCAAAATGGCATGGCGGAAAGAAGGAACATAACCGTTCAAAAAATGGCTCGAGCAATGCTTGATGAATCTGGAACTCCTGCAACCTTCTGGGGTGAAGTTGCATTTGTTGCCGTGACTATTCTCATCAAAGCGAATGTTCAAGTAAATAGCAATCAAACTCCATATGAACTTTGGTATGGTAAGCCTCCTACTGTAAAACACTTTAGAGTGTTTGGAAGCAAATGTTTCATCAAAAGGATTGATGAAAAACTTGGTAAGTTCGAACCTAGAGCAGACTAAGGAATTCTTCTTGGTTATTCATCTAGAAGTAAAGGGTACAAATGTTATAATAAAAGACTTCGGAAAATTGTTGAATGCATTGATGTTGTAATTGATGAAGCATGCGGAAATCCGGAACAAATGAAATCATCAGAGGAATATGACAGTGAGGAAGATGGGGAATGATTTCTCGCATCAAATCAAAATGATATAGAAGAAGAAACCAATGAAGCACTAGAAGAAGATACAACAAATGGGGAAAAGACTCCATCCAGGTATGTTTAGAAGAAGCATCCTGAATCTCAAATTCTAGGGGAAAAAAGGGTTGGTGTATAGACAAGAAGAACTCTTATAGGGACCTCAAGTTATATAGCATTACAATCCTACACCAAACTTCAGAAGGTAAATGAAGCCTGCAAAGAGGAATGTTGGGTCAAGGCCATGGATGAAGAACTAGACCAAATTGAAAAGAATGATACTTGGGAATTAGTTCCTAGACCTCATGATAAAAATGTTATAGGAACAAAATGGATATTTAAGAATAGGTTGAATGAAAATGAAGAAGTTATTAGAAACAAGGCAAGCCTTGTCTGTAAAGGGTATACTCAACAAGAAGGTATAGATTCTGAAGAAACTTGTGCACCTATTGCTAGACTTGAAGCCATAAGGATGTTTCTTGCGCTCTCTAGTTTTCAAAAATTCGAAGTATATCAAATGGATGTAAAATCAACCTTTCTTAGTGGATATTTAGAAGAACAAGTTTATATTAAACAACCAAAAGGATTCATTCTTGGAAATGATGCAAAACTCATATGCAAGCCCAAAAAGGCTCTCTATGGTCTAAAACAAGTTCCAAGGGCTTGGTATTACCGCTTTGACAAATATCTACAACAAGAAGGTTTCACAAAAGGTTCTGTAGATAGAAATTTATACACAAAGATTGAAAATGATAAACTGCTAATTATTGTTGTTTATGTTGATCATATCATCTTTGGTAGCAATGAAGAATCCATGAGTCAGAATTTTTCTTCAGTAATGCAACAAGAATTTGAAATCTCCTTACTTGGTGAACTTATTTTCTTGGTCTACAAGTACAACAAACAAAAGATGGTATCTTTCTTTCACAAACCAAATATCTCAAGTAGATCTTGAAGAAGTACGGAATGGAAGATTCTAAACTAGTATGTACTCCAATGGTAACAGGATGCAGTCTCAGTTCTAACGATGAATCACCAGTAGTAAACCAACCAACTTACAGATCTATGATTGGAAGTTTGCTTTATCTAACAGATACCAGACTTGATATCATGCATGCAGTAGGAATTGTTTGAAGGTTCCAAGCAAATGCAAAGGAATCACATCTCTAGGCAGTCAAAATAATTTTCAAATATCCTCAAGGAACTCATGAATTTGGACTATGATATCCTAAAGATACAGACCTTACTCTTCACGCATATACAGATGTAGATTGGGCAGGAAATGTTGATGATTGAAAGAGAAATAGTGGAGGTGTATTCTATATGGGTTCTCGGTTAGTGTCTTTGTTTAGCAAGAAACAAAGTTCGATTGTGTTGTCTACAGCTGAAGCAGAATATGTGTATGTTGCATCTTGCTACACACAACTACTTTGGATGATGCAAACATTGCAAGACATTCATATCACATGTACTCCACCCATTTCCATTCTATGTGATAATACAAGTGCCATCAATATTTCCAAAAATCCTGGCATGCATTCCAAGGCCAAGCACATACCCATTAAGTACCATTTTCTACGAGAACAAGTGCTTGAACAAAAGGTTAAATTGGAGTATGTACCCTCCAAAGAACAAGTTGCTGATATATTCACTAAATCGCTTCCCAGAGAAACATTTGAATATCTCAGACAAAAGCTGGGAGTAGTTATTGCATCATCCTGCTGTTAAATCCAATTTTCAGAGGAAGGTTATTATAAGCAGTTGTCATGAAGTATAGTCGTGTATACATGCGGGTTTCTGTCGTTGAAGGAGCGTATATGTTATTTTGACAGAAAAATAGTGGGTCATACTCTAATATGGGTGCTCTGTATAATATTGATGATTACAGTATGACGATATGCTTTGTTCATTGATTTTTATCTGACTGACAAAGATGCCTTGATGAATAACTTGTTGACAATACACAGGTTCAGGGGGAGCATTAGCCTTCATAGACATTCTGCATTGTTGGCATCATGGTTGCTGAGTTCAATTATGGCTTCAGATACTTATATCATTTGTTGCATAAGTCATGGGTGTGATATAACTTCTTCTGTCATGCTCTATATTTGAATGAGTCCTATTGAACATATGATGTAATTTGTATCCCCACTTTGCATGGGATGGATGATGTAATAATTGTTGTATTTTTGTCATGTATAAACAATTGATATATTCCCACTTGTTGGGTGGATGAGTCAAATGTGGTATATCCCCACTTGGTTGGCTGATTGATGTATGATTCATTGGTCATAGGGAGGTCATACTCACTTAGTTGAGTTATAGAGTCATGTTATTCTTTTGAAACATATCTCTACAGTATATCAAAGGGAAAGAATAGCTTGGTCCACCCTTTTCCCTTGATGTCAAGGGGGGAGAGTATTTTGGTGTTTCTTGTTATATCTAACATTTTCAACAGCTTGCAGTAATCAACACCAACATGGTTGTCATCAATTCCAAAGGGGAGATTGTTGGCGTTATGATACAAGTGTTGTCCTTGATGGAAACTCACTCATAGGTGATCAGATATTGATCCAAGACCTTAAGGACCAATCAAGTGTCGACACGTGGCAAGCTCGGAGGCCACCACATGGCCCTGGAATGGTTATGTAAAATATGTTGGGGTCCGACAAAATCGAACTCATGACCTCCAACAAGACAGGACAACGCTCTACCACCTTTGCCAAACGTTGTTTCTTAACAAACCATGGATGCAGTGCATATTTGTTTTGTATCGGATGGAGGTTTGCTTTATAAAGCGCTTCAATCCACGTCGTTGATCTGACCTTTCTAGATCCAATGGATATCGTGTCATCCACTCACAACTAGCCAGACGATCTAAACCGTTGATGTATTCCCCTCAATCTAACAGTTGTCGCGCAATCTCACACAAATTCATGAATGACGGTTAATACTCTGAAAGCACGTGAGAAAAGTGGTTTTATCGTGCTACGTGTCAACCGCTCAGGTTAATCGCATGAATTTGGAAAATACTAGTTACAACCTTTTAGGCGCGTGAGATACTTCTCTCCACTTATTAATACCACTGTTGAAGGATTAACCACGACCGCCAGATATACGCGCGATAAGGTCTTATCCCTCATGTACGCGCCCAATGGTTATGGTAATAGTTACCTTCAACATTCAGCCTGGCGGAGCGGATAAACTTAGGCGGATATGCTAATTTTAGTTGAAGATAAGGGCAATTCGCCAATATTGGTGGAGTATCCCTAGAGGATATTGCATAAAAGCACTCTAAGAGCATTTTTTCACAAGGAAACAGAGGAGAAGTAGAGAAGCAGTGAGAGTAGAACAAGAGGCTCGCTAGGCTAATTAGAGCTTTCTGAAGCCAATGGGATAGTCCGGAGAAGATGAGGAAGTCATCTTCATGGAGAATTTCATCTAGGAAGATTGATTGTGGAGCTGAGAGCCACTAGGGGTTGGAGGCAATTGTAGGAGCTACCAGTACTTGTTCTCAGCGAACCAACAATCGTTCATGACTGTAATGAGCATTCTGAATCCATTGCAGGGATTTGTAGAAGCATTTGGCGACTTCTAAAGGCCGTGATGCTACAAAGAAGTTTCAGGCAGAAAATGATCAAATGATCAGTTTGTTGTTGGTGTATGATATGGGTTGGAGGCAGTAGAAGAAGTTTTAGAGACACTTGAAGAATTCTGAAGGAGTTAGTGCCATCAAGAAGCTCAGGGTAGCTCAGAGCACTGATTGAAGGAATCAAGTCTAAGAAAGCTTAGATCTATTTGCAGAATGATGATAGCCATGACAGGGATATAGATGGTATTCTAAGCCCACTGGTTCAGTTCAGTAACATTTGGAGTTAAGTGTGGAACTTGTAAAAGAATCTTTGCCATAATCCCAAAGAGCCAAGTCAAGATGACAAAAGCTCAAGGAGATGTAGCCCACAATATTTGGGTGAACTCCTAGATTAAATTTGTTGTTATGTGTTGATGTTTATTTGTTGCTTTATATGACTGTTATATATGTGTTTAATATCAACATAAACACATAAACACTTAAAAAGTTAAAAACACCTATTTCAAGTATTTAATTCCGCAAATGTCATACATAAGCTAGATCAATTATTTATTAAGCTTTGGAGTGGGAGGTTCTTGTAAGCATAACAAGTTGTTAAACCCATTTCAGATCAGGTGGTATCAGAGCGAGATGCTTGATTAATAGAGCAAGGCTTCTTGATTGACAAAGAAATAGGTTGCTTGTTTGACTTGAAAGGTGTTTAAACAGTACAAAGAATTTGATTGTTTGATTGTTTGTAAACTGACTAATTGTTTGAGTTTGCAAAGGTGAAGGGAAAGCTACTGATAGCTAAGTCCAGGAGAGGACAAGAAGGAAGAAGAGATGAAGACATTTTCCTTACCCAAAGGACCTCAAGGCAAAAGGATGCTTGAATAAGCTTTGTGAATTTGGTTGAAGTTCTTTTGTTCATTTTGATAATGACAACTTCTACAAGTGAGTCTTCAAAATCCTCCTCCTTCATAAAATTCTTCGATGAAGACATGAAGCGAGACTTGTTCATCATGATGGATATGGTTAAAGAAATATATGAAGATGAAAGGAAGAGCACAAAACTTCGAGAGAAGTTGAATTCCATGAAGGAAGAGAAGTAGTGGCTTTCTGACAAGTTGCAGGAAATGGAGAGGCAACTTCATATTGCAAATATGAACCTAGAAATGATGCATGAGTTGGAGATACAACTCCTTGTTTCCAAAGAAGCCTTAGTCAAGTATCAGCTTGAAGAAGAGGTAAACAATCCTAGTTTGTATTTAATTTCCTCTAAGAATATTTGTATTGGTTCTTTTGAAAAACATACAAGAGGCATAGGGTCCAAGTTGATGTTGAAAATGGGCTATGAAGGAAAAGGATTGGGCAAACATGCACAAGGCATTGTTGAGCCAATAATGGTTGAGGAAAGGCCAAAGTATTTGGATCTTGGCTATGGACAATCTTATGGAGAAAGTTCCAAAGCAGCCATGAAGGCAATTGAAACAATTCCTAGAAGGAGTTTCATTTCAAGTTCTCTACCTCAAGTTTGTAAAGATTGTATTCATGGGGAATGCAATAGTTTGAAACATACTTTCCAAGAAGAAGGTGTTCACAAGCATGCACTTGAACAAGAGAGTTGTGAAAGATCTAAAATCATTGAAGAGATTGATGGTGTTCCGAAGGTGTCTAGTCAATTTAGTGTCCTAAATTGCTTGCATAAATTATCAATCGAGGTTTGTAAACTGATGAAGTGTGGTGCACTATATGTGCTTAGTTAGCCTTTCTCTTACTTCGTTGTTTTGTATTTGTTTTGGGGGGATTTCTGTTGTTTGATGTCTAAGAATGTACAACCTGAAAATATGAGAAAATTTAAGTGGATCTAATGAATTTTAAAGGAAGGGAAATGTTCCTAAGTTAATCTAATTTCCTAAAAATGGACCTAAAAATGTTGGCTAGTTAGAACCTAATAAGAAAACAGAGCATCTATATTATCTTATCATTAGTCCTAATCCATGGATCTAATTCTTAAAACCAAAAGTGAAATTGATGTAGAAGGTAACTCAGTAATTGCATTCATTAATCATTCAACCATTCAATTTTGGAATATGATTAAATCAATCTCCTTGAAATGATTTTTTGGAATATCAGTGATGCAACTAAATAAGGATCTGAAAGCAAAGAGGTAAAAGCATGTAAAACTAACAATATACTGAGTAAATTCAATCGCTGTATGAATTAGACATTTAACCATTTATTTTAGGATCATCATCATCTTGAAATGGATTTTGAAAACATCCAATAACATAGTTAATTGACAAGTCTATTATAAGAGAATGAATGACAAAACAATAAGAAAACTAATCAAATGTTTATTATTATTACTTCCATCTTAATTCAGTTTGGAAACAAAGTCATTTTTCTCCATGAAATATCTTAGAAGAACAAGGCTGCACAGTTGTGGTTTTATCCTTACGTTATTGTTTAAAAACTGAAACGAAATATCAGTCTAAATTAGAAAACAGATTTGCTGAAAACAAAGTAATGGAATTTAAACTTAAAACAACAAATGAAAAACCTCCTTCAGTGTAGGGGCCCTTTGCAACTGATGTGGCTGGAATGCTAACTAGTTAAGGATGCACTTTAAACGATCATTGACAACACGAAGTTTGTATTATGAACAAAATGAAGTCTGAATACAGAGTATCAGCAAAAAGCCTGAACTTAACGTAATTCCTTCTAACTTCTAACTACTTCTTGAATTAAATCTAACATGATTGTTTATGAGAAAAACTTGCTACAGGTGGCTAATTCGAATTACAATAGGATTGTTTAAACTTTTGATCAGCTACAGGTGGCTAGTTCGAATTAAATCTGCAATAGAACTATTAGACTCTTGATTAGCTACGAAAGAGAAAATCAGGAGTCCTAATGCTTCTAGATAATGTATTTTGACTCCGTCTTTGACCATGACCTTAGGCTTGCCTTTCCATCTATCTGGACCAAGTGAATAGGATTGAATCCATGTGGAGATGATTCTACAAATGCCCATGTGACTCAATTCTTCATTTGACACCTGGAACCTGCCAAACCATAAGAGTAGCTATGGAATCCACATTTAGGTGCAGAATAAGCTGCGTTCTGTAGCTAATTTGCAAAAATCTATTCAAATATCAAGAACACAAAAATATAATTTGGTGATCATTTTAATGCTTTTCTTAAGATGAAACCTAGCATTTATCATTGATTGGGTTTGTAATCTTATGAGAAAGTGAGAGAAAAAAATGTCGAGAGGGTAATTCTGAGGTTCAACATACCCCCACTGCAAAATCATTGCATGTCCTCATGCAATTTGCCAAAAATGTGAGTTCTTCCTCCCTAATGCATTTGCTTAAACACCTCTACTAGTACATCCAATTTCCTTCTTTTGCTCTTCTTTGAAGTGATTGTCATTCTTGGATTTCTCATAAGAAGCTTGTACTTAAGGTTAATGACTGCTCTGTTCAAAATCTTATTCTTTTTTTTCAATTTCTTGTTTTTCTTATACCACAGTCCTAGATGTAGAATGGTATTATCGTGAATTTCCTTGTCCAATTTATTTTGTTCCTTCAAGGTTTCATTCTCCTGTTTGATATGTCTGTTCAATATCTCTAATTCATAAATTTCCTATTTGAGAGTATCAATTAGAGGTTCTTGTGGATTGACAGAAGGTTCTGGGTTCATTGAGACACTTCTCTTCTCCAGTGATTCTATATAATCATATATTTGTTGCTGCACTGGGTCTATGCCTGAATATCTTCTGCTTGTGCTACCTTCAAAATGATGAACAAGAGAATTTTGAAGAATGTGTGCAGAAGAGATGTTAACAGGAGATGTTTCTGGGGTTTCCTCGTCTAAATTTATAAATTTTGTCCCTTTTGATTATGTTTTCTTTACTAAACCTTGGAGTCTAGAGATTCTTCTAGGTTGTGGAGGACTTACATTCTCCTCATTTGTGACCTTTTTCTCCTTTCTTATCTTCCCTCTTGTCTTGATTTGCTTCCTGATTTTTGTCAGTTCTTCAGAGATTAACTTTTCATCATCTTTCTATAATGAAGACTTAGGTCTGTTTTCAATAGTTATATCAGTCTTCTTTCTTCTACTTCTTCTGACATTATCTTCTTTAGGTGACTCTGGTGCTTCTTGGAAATGGTTTCTGATAAGGAAATTCTCCCAGGTATCTCCTATGATTTTTAAATGAAACTCAATCAATATATTTATCAGCCCATGATGATACATGGTTGTATCTATGAACTCTATTTTCTTTTGCACATTTGAGGCCATCCTTCTTAAACTATTTAGCTGGAAGAAAGGAAGATTGATTTCTCCATTTTCTAAGAAATTCATTAGTAAACGGATATGGTAGACATACATGCAACCAAATCTCCACTCACAAGTGATAAATTTCTGTAATATAAAGAGCATGTTTCTCCACTTACTTTTAAGAGCTGAAATAGGAATTCCTTTTCTAAAAACAGAGACATCCATACCTGGGTTTTTGAGTATTACTTTCCATGATTCATTGTGGAACTCCTTGTTCTTGAACCATTTTTCACCATGCCTTGGAAGTTCTGTAGCCTCAGTTATGAATGACTCAGTCATTGCAAACTTGATATCTCCAATTTCTACCTCTGTGCCATCAAAAGATCAAGCAAAGGATTTTGTAATATCCTTATGAAAACCATCAAATTTCTCAATGAATTTAAGCCATCCAGCTTTTTGTAACATTTCTTTGACATGTGGCTATGCTTCCATGTACTTTGCCCCTACCGGTTCTGATCTGACAATTAGCCCCATGCCTTTTACTACACAGAGTTCTCAACCTTCAGAATTACCCTGACTGGTTTTATGAAATGAATTGACTGCAAATATGGTGAAAGGAACTGTGGGTTTGTATGAAATAAGTAGATGGTAGGGGTTTTGGAGAAATGTAGACAAGTATGTTGCGTCGTAGTCATGACCGTTAATAACAACAAGGGAGTTAATTATGGACCGTTATGACAAAATATGGAGGATGTGGCAGATATGTAGTACGATGGAGATTGCAATCAAATCAAATGATGATTCGTCAAGGAAACATATGAATATCCATATTATATATGCTTTATGTTTTAACCTTGTTATTTAAAATAAATTTTTGCACTTTACCTTTTAGAACTTGACCTTTTCGTTTGTTGTTTTCTTTGGTGTTGATCCGTAGGTACCCTTTTATCATATTGGTAATCAAAACAATATTCTTCAATTTCCTGCAATCATCATTTGTTTCTAAGTTGTATAATTATGCCAGAGCTACTGAAGGAGATATAGCTGCAGAATCAAATTAGTTGCAGAATGGAATCAGCTACGGAACATGATAAAAATGAAGTATGGCTATGGAACATGAATGTGGAATGAAATGGAAATGGAATATGACAGTGAAATGGAATGAAAGTGGAGTGAGATGGAATGAAAATGTAAAATGAAATGAATTTGCAGATTATGAACTGCAAATGAATGTAGCTTTATGTCACTACTTATTATAGAAAGGAAATGAAAAATATAGGATGTCAGAAATCTCTGATTTTCACCCTATATTTTCTAAATAAGTATGCCAATTAATAATTGGTTTTCATATTTATACATTTTATTATTATTTTTTATGTGTTTTTTATTATATATATATATATATATACAGGAAAAATAAAAGCTAAGTTAGTGGAGAAGAAGAATTCTTCTTCATCAACTTCATTTCAGTGTTATCTTGGAAAATCTTGATAAAATCATCTATTGAAATTGGCTTATGATATATCTTCAACCGATGACCATTCACAAGAAGAGGTACCTTTATTTCATATATTGTCCTTATTCTAAGAAGAGGTACCTTTATTTCATATATTGTCCTTATTCTCACTGCACCATTATTAAAGACTTCTTCAATCTCATATGGCCCAAGCCAATGAGTCTGAAACTTTCCTTGAAAATCTTTGAATTTTGAATCGAACAAAAGTGCCCAATCCCTTGCTTGAAACTTCTTTTCCTTGATATACTTATCATGCCATTTAGCCCTTTGCTGCTGGACTAAACTGGTTCTTTGAACTGCATCTTGCCTGATTTCATCAAGCTCATTGAGTTGCTCCAATCTATGTTTATGTGCTTCTAATAAATCCAGTCCCAATTGGACTGCCATCTTGAAGGTTCTGATTTGAAACTCTATAGGGAACATGTGTTGCTTCCCATAAACAAGCTCATAGGGAGTATGTCATGTTGTGTTCCTCCATGTACTTCTGTAGGCCCATAAGGATTCAGGAAGCCTTTCTGCCCAATCTCTTTTGTGTAGATGTACAGTCTTAGTGAGAATTCCTTCAATCGCCTTATTGGTAGATTCAACTTGAGCATTTTCTTGTGGATTATAAGGCGTAGATTTTCTATGTTTGATATTGTAATTTTCCACAAGCCTTTCCACCATTTTAGATGTAAATTGAGATCCTTGATCTGTCACAATTTGTCTTGGAACACCAAAACCAATGAAAATGTCCTCAAAAAGAAAATCAACTACATAATTTTCATTAGCAAAAGGTAATGCTTTAGCCTCTACCCATTTAGTGACATAATCAACGCATACCAAAATATACTTCTTTTGTTTAGAAGGAGGATTAATTGGTCCAACAAAATCCAAGGCCCATTTTTCAAAAGGTTCAATGAGTACCTGAGTTTGTAGTGGCATTTCATCTAAAGGAGCAGGTTTTCCTACCCTTTGGTAGTTATCACACCTTTTGACATATTCTTTGGCATCTCTGAAGATCGATGGCCAATAATATCCTAAATGAAGGATTTTATAGGCTGTCCTCTTGTCAACAAAGTGTCCACCACAAGGTTCACCATGACATGCCTTAAGAATTTCAGGCATTTCATCTTCTTGAACACATATTCTGATCATGAGACCTGGACCTATTTTTTACAATTCATTAGTAATCCATGAGTAACTTGCACTTATTTGAATGCATTTTCTTTTCTACCTAGGAAACAAATGTGAAGGTAATTTTCCTGTAACTAAGTAATTGGCAATATCTGCAAACCAAGGGGTCTGAGTAGTTACTGCAAAAAGATATTCACCAGGAAAGTTATCTTCAACTGGAGTGTCATCTTTGATATTTTGAATTCTAGACAAGAAATCAACAATTGTGTTTTGTTTTCTAGGTCTATTTAGAATAGTGATGTTGAATTCTTGCAGGAGTAATAACCATTTTGTAACTTTGCCATTAGTAATAGGTTTATTCATTAAGTACCTAATTGCAGAGTGATCTGTATGAACAAAGGTTTCATAGCATGTTATGTAATGTTTGAACTTGTTGATAGCATGAACAACAACTGAGAATTCCTTTTTCAGTTACAGTGTAATTTAACTTAGTGGGAGTTAAATTCTTGCTTGTGTAATAGAGGACATATGGGATCAAATCTTTTTGTCCTAATACAACTCCCAGAGCTGTATTTGAAGCATTTGTTGAAATGTGAAAAGGTAGTTTCCAATTTGGGCCTCTTAAGATGGGTGCTTCAGAAATTTTTGCTCTTAAAGTCTCAAATGCCAACTGGAAATTGAGATTCCAATTGAATTCACAATCTTTGGTGAGTAATTTGAAGACTGGGGATACTAGTTTAGTGAAATTTTCTATAAACCTTATATCGTATGTTGTGAATCCTAGAAAACTTCTAACATCCTTTTGACAACTTGGAATTGATAGTTTAGAGATGACTTCAACTTTAGATTTATCAACTTTAATTCCATCTCCTGAAATGTAATGTCCTAAAACAATCCCTTTTGTAAACATCATAAAACATTTTTCATGGCTTAGTGAAAGGTTTGCTTCCTTACATCCTTTAAGAATTTATTCCAAATTTTCTAAAGCTTCTTCAGATGTATTCCCATAAACTGTAAAGTCATCCATATACACCTTTACACAATCATGTATTAGATCAGAAAAAATTCCTAGTACTGCTCTTTGGAATGTTGCAGGTGCATTGCACAATCCAAAAGGAAGTACTTGGTAGGCATAAGTTCCCCATGGATAGGTGAATGTGGTTTTATCTTGATCTTCAGGTGCTACCTGAATTTGATTGTAACCACTAAAACCATCCAAAAATGAGAAATACTTCTTACTTGCTAATGTATCTAACACTTGATTTATAAAGGGAAAAGGAAAATGATCTTTTATGGTAGCTTTATTCAATTCTCGATAATCAATAAATACCCTCCATTTACCATTCTTTTTAGGCACAATCACTAGAGGAGAAACCCACTGACTATCTAAAATTGGGTAAATGAAGTTTACATTCAGCGATTTTTGCAACTTCTCTTTCACAATTTCCCTAAGATTTGGATTCATCCTTCTTTGAGGTTGTCTGATAGGTTTACAATTTTCCTCAATGTAAATGTGATTTATACAAGTCTTAGGACTAATTCCTTTCATGTCAGTGTATTCCCATGCATATGCAAAAGAATTTTGTTGTAATGTTTTGATTAACTTTTCCTGTTGTAATTTTTCCAAGTTATTGTTTATGTTCAATGTTTTCCCTGGAAAGATTTCAACTGTAGAGCTACCAAATTCTTCCATAGAATAAAGAGACATCTGCCTTGACGACAAATATTCAATATTGGATTTTTCTTGAAATTGTTCATGTTCATATTCTGGAGATGATTTAAAATTTTCCATTATATTTAAGATTTGACTATCTTCACTAATGGTTGAAATAGTAAAGAGAGGTTGAATATCATTTTCATCATCAATCCATTCTTTGTCATCTATCTTTGTGATTGTTCTTGCTGGAGGATATAGAGTGAATTTCTTAGTTGGGTTACCATCAGAGATATACATATCACTAGATCTACAACTAATGAAAGCATCAGCTGTAGCCAGCCAAGGTCTTCCTAATATAAGTGGATGTCCTCCTAGATTATTCTTTGGGGTTAAGATCATAAAATAAACACGGTACTCCCAAGAGTTTAAGGACACTGAAATATATTCTAACACACCATCTGGCTTGATTACAGATCCATCTGCCAATTGCAGTAATGTATGTGTATAAAGAAGATTAGGAAGCTTAAGTTGTTCCATGGTTTGTTTTCTCATGATGTTTATTGTTTCTCCTAAATCAATCAATGTATTCAGAATTTCAACCCCATTGATATGTGTTTTTACAACTGGACTTCCTAGACCTACATATTTTTGTATGGCAATTTTTCCCATCATTATGTCTGTTATTTTTCCTGCCAACTGAATTCTTTTTACTTCTTTTGTTTTTCTTCCTAGTTTCCTCATGCTCAATTCCTTTACTGTTTTAGCTATAATTGGAATCTCCTTAATGGCTTGTAACAAAGGGATTTTGATATAGACATTTTTCAATTCATCTAAAAAATCATAATTAGGCAACATAATATGCTTTTTTACCCCTCTATCAACTTGTAATATTTCAGGAAAAGGAGGTGTAGAAGTGGATACTGGTGGTTTCTGTTATGAAACCAGCTCAAAAAAAGTTAGAAAAGATAGATCAACACCTTAGAATTCAGCCTCTTCGAGGGGGCAACCTCCTTTACATTACATAAATGAACAATTCTTCAATGATTCAAATGACAAAACCTCCTTTCTATATATAGGAGTCTAAGGAG